>WSXT02085211.1:0-11886 GCA_011762715.2 Neuroterus valhalla
CAACCTCCAAAATATCGAAATTCGATGTAAAAATTCTAAAACGTGTTCGAAGCTTCTTACCTAAATTCTTAAACACGAATTTTGTAGATTTTGATAGTACATAATTGCTGAAAAAAATTCAACCCCTTCTCTGCCGGGGAAGGCTGTCAATTTCAACCCCTGAAATCTCAAATTTCGATATAAAAATAAGAAATCGTGTTCAAGGCGTCTTACCTAAAATCTTGAACATGAATTTTGTAAATATTGATAGTAAAGAATTGCAAAAACAATTTCAATCCTCCAGCTGCCGGGAAAAGCAGTCATTTTCAACCACTAATTATAACTCTTTTTCCTGGTACCTAGGGGATTAAACTTTCTTTTAACAACTATTTACCATAAAAAGGTGCGAAATTCGTTTGAAAGATTTTAGGTGAGAAGCTTTGAACTCGTTTAAGAATTTTCGAAATTTTCTCAAGTTAAAAATGACAGTCTTCCCCAGCATGTAGGGGTATGGAACTCTTATTGCAATTATTTACCATCAAAATCTGCAAAATCCATGTTTAATATTTTAGGTAAGAGGCTTTGAAAACATTTTATAATGTTACTTAGGGGTCGAAATCGACTGCTTTCCCAGGCGGCAAGGGAGATGAAATTTTTTTTACAGTTATTTTGCATCAAGATCTACTGAATCCATGCGTTGAATTTCAAATAAAAACATTTTTGATCTTTCACAACCATAAACGTTCTAATCTTCAGTTTCATTCGAAAAAAGCCTTTATCAAATTTTTATAATATCAATTTTCTCATCTGATGAGCTTCATATAGTTATAAGTCTTTTGTCATGGGATTTCCATAATAAATCGATTAAACAAAAGGGCCAAGTCTATTCGATCTTTTGGGAGTTTGAGTTCCCTTTTGTGCAGTTTTGAAGTAGGCGCCCTTTCCTTTATTTTTCACGGATATTCCCAACACGGTCATGGTTTAGCGAACGCCTTTGGGAGAGAAGATTGTAATGGACACGCGGCGTGTTTTGAACACGGCAAAGCTTTTAAAACCGAGCGAGCAAGGATTGCGGCGAGATCGTTAGGTCCACCATCACACGCGAATTCTACTTTCTACATGGCAATAAGATAATCAGCCGCGTCTCATAATGCAGCGTTGGGGGCGTCCGAGAATAAAGCATTGCTTGAGATATTTAACGAGAAGGTAATTTGGACGGGTTAAGCTTTCACAGGTGTGTGAGTACACGTCGCAGGATGATTTCGCGCGTAGATCCCATGAGAAATCCCTTTTTGAGCTTGGGGGTTTCTAAAAGCCTTCAGGCTGAAAGGAATCGAGAGAGGAAGTCACTTTTTTTCTGCATCCGCCTCAATTCTGTTGAATGTATCCATGAGAATAGTTTTAATTGTATACGTCATCTTCACCGAAAAATGCTGATGGTGCTGAAAAGGGGAGGATTTTATATGTTGGTCTATTCATCCATTTTTCGATACGATTTTTCACTCCTCATATTTTTTTGTGGGTGTTTAGAAAGGTTGATATTGGTTGGGTCCAGAGGTTCTAATTTAAGAGATAGGAATTCTTTCTTTTGATTGGAAGATTTTCCATTATTTTTCTTGATTGGGATTTTTGAACAGTTATAATTTCTATGATCTTCGTTATTTTTCAACTAATCTTAAGGAACATCTATGCATAAAGAAAACTGATGAAAGGATGTAAATTTTATGATATGAAGTGGAAAATCAATGATGTTCAATATCCATTCGCTTTAGTCTACTTTTAGTAATTTGATGTCTTCAGTTTCATTGGAATCTTTTGGGAACAAGTATTGCAATTTGTCAAAGATTGTTCACGATTAAGGGATCAAAATTTATTTTCCTCTAAATTTATTATTTACAAAAAAATCTTATGGATGTAACCATGCAGAAGCTAGATCAATTTGCTTCGATAAATTAATAATCATTTCTAAGATGCTGAAGTGAATTATTTTTCTCGCTCGTCTAAAATATGTTTATCAGAAAGGAGTGGGGGGTGATCGTGCTGACACTCTTTGCCTGACCTGTTTCGAAACGTATTCTCTCTAAATCTGAAATAGTGAATTTCACTGTTCCATAGTAAATTCCCACTATTTCAATTTTAAAAAAGTGGGTCACTATGAAATAGTGGAATTCACTTTTTCAATTAGTGTTTTTACGGTTTCACTAATTCAATTAGAAGATTTTACTAATGCGGAAAGTGAGTACTACTAATTTCAAATAGTGGATTTCACTAATTCGATTTCGCGGATTTAACTAATCAGAATAGTGGATTTTGTTAATTTAAACAGTGGATTAGCTATATTCACAGCTCTTGATAAAAATAATCAATGCAATATTATTCCAATCAATCATATTTATTAATTGCAACTCATTCCGAATCTTTCTCGCAATTTTTTCGTCATTCATAACTTAAAATTAACCACTTTACATCATAACGAGTCTATTTGTCTTTATACAAAGAAATATTATCAAATAATAATAATAATAATAATAATAATAATAATAAATTTCCCGAAGTTGTAAAATTGCTGAAATATAAGGATCCCGAATAATAAAATTCAGAAAATTGTCGAATTGTGAAATATTTGAAGAAGGAAATTTCCAAATTATAAAATTCCCGAAAGGAAACAATTAAAATTTCGCTTTCAATAAATACCATTCATTTATTAAAAATAAAAGAATCAAATATCT
This sequence comes from Neuroterus valhalla, assembly GCA_011762715.2. Taxonomy (NCBI): domain Eukaryota; kingdom Metazoa; phylum Arthropoda; class Insecta; order Hymenoptera; family Cynipidae; genus Neuroterus; species Neuroterus valhalla. The sequence goes on from WSXT02085211.1 coordinate 2,709, forward strand.
TTGATGAAGAATTTAGAAATGTATTTAGAAAAATTATGAAAAATGTTTATAAATTCGAATTTTTAATATCTTTTTAGATTAAAATGAAACATAGAGATAGATCAGTGCTTAGTAATATGCTGCAGTTTATTAGTACGCGTTTTTTCATTTATTTTTTAAATTGAATTTTCCTTTCACTGATTGTTATTTTCAAATTCAATAATTATTATCGGCGATTTCATTTTCCTTTATATTTCAGTCGTCCCTTCAATCCTTCGAAAATTTTGGTAATTTTCGCATCTTGAGAAGGAACAGAGAAATATTTCGAAACGCGTCGATGCGTTGTTATTGAAAATGAATTTAACATCTATTCTGGCAATTTAAAAATATATTATCTGTACTTACTTCTTAGAATGGGTGATTTAATTGATCAGTTCACTCTGATATTCAATAGAGATATTCTCACATAATTATGCACGATTAAAAAAACCATTAATTTCTGCATTTCAGACAAATATTATTTTGAAAAATTATTTGTTTTTTAATTAAATTTATGACACGATCTACCATCTATATATAATTATGTCATTAACTGATAAGAAGGTATATTTCAAATTTGTCTGATCTAAAATAAGGAATTGATGTTATCTTTTTTTCATTTCAGTTTCACTATTAGATTTAGTAATTTTTGACTAATTGAGTGCTAGTGAAAATTGCGCTATGATAAAAGTGAATTTCACAAATTGAAATGGTGCTAGAAAACGATTTCACTATTTCAATAGTGAAATAGCTTTCACTAATTCAAATAGTGAAATTTTCACTATTTCAGATATAAAGAGTTGGCACCACTGCATCAAAAAATATTTTTTGTATTTCACTATTCTGCTCTCAGTTTCCAAATTTTATGTTTCATTGTTTAACTCAGAACGTTAGAAATTTTGGAATCGTTTACATAAGTATTTTAGGCTTTCGAAAATAAATTGTCATTATTGGACTACATAATTGGATAAATTTGATTTCAAATGAAGTTTCATATTTCGGATTGAAGCTTTGGATATAGAACAATTTCTTATTTGAAGGCTTAACATTGTAAAATTTTAAATAAAGGGCGAACGTGAAACGGATGATTTCAAATTGAAGTAGAAGAAATTGTATAATTTACTATTGAACAATGAGACTCGAAAGCGACCACTTGTCTCTGACGCTCTCCTAAATACGCATCTATTTTTCCAATTTTTGACAAAATGTGTCTTTCCAATGATTTTTTGTGCAAAAGTGATAAATAAATTATTTAGTCCGAAATTCAACTAGTTCGTATTTCACCATTTATCGCGTTTATTTTTATAATATTTTCAAAATTTGTCTTTCGAATTGTTTTTTATGTCAAAGTGACAATTTGTAATATATAATAGAAGAATCTCAAGTCGCCAAAAATAGATGATTATACTAGGATGAGTAACTTATATTTGCCCTTCTAACTAGCCCTGAAATTGATTTTATTTGAAAATTGTTCTGTTGGAAATTTTTGTTTTTGGTGGTTACACTTACAAGTTTCATTTTCGAATTCAAGTTTCTCTCTACTTGGGTAAGAATAATTTGTACGAAATTCAACTAATTCGTTTTTGAGCATTAAGGGCGGTCGTTTTTCCGGTATTTGTTGAAATTTTATGTTTCCAATATTTTTTTGTGTAAAAGTGACGTATGCAATGTAGAAGAATCTCTAGTCGGCAAAAACACATGATTATACGAAGATGAGTACCTTATATTTGCACGTCTAACTTGCCCTGAAATTTTATTTATTCAAAAATTGTTCTGTTGGAAATTCGTTTTCTTGGTGGTTACACTCGCAAGTTTTATTTTTGAATTTAAGTTTCTCTCTACTGGAGTATGATTGTACAAAATTCAAGTAATTCGTATTTGAGCATTTATCTTTCTATTTTTCTAGCATTTGTTGAAATTTTTCTTTCCAATATTTTTTCGTGTAAAAGTGACTATCTGCAATATAGAAGAATCTCTAGTCTTCAAAGATACATGATTATACGAGGATGAGTACCTTATATTTGCCCTTCTGGCTTTCCCTGAAATATTATTTATTTGAAAATTGTTTGTACAGTATAAATAATTAAATTCCTCAGTATTTAATTTTTTATTAATAGTCTTTTGAGTTCAGACGAAAAAGCTTATGAAAACGCTTGAATTTCAGTACTAATGTATTCAACAAATAATAATAACAAGAATGATTCAATAATAATTGTATTGCTATTTTTTGATAAGTAAATCCAAATACACGTAAAGGCAAAGTAAAAGGTAAATAATATCTGTGTTTCTCATTTTGCATCAGTAAATGACAACGGGCATACAACGCGTGAAAAACCAGTTTCCGTCCGATCACTGAAGTTAAGCAGCGTTGGGCACGGTTAGTATTTGGATGTGTGACCATCCGGGAATACCACGTGCTGTTGGTATGTTGGCAGGAGACTAGTGTCATTGTTCATTCCTCTTTTCATTCTCACTTGCAATTTTCATAAATATTTCATTGTCCTTCTTAGCGAAGGCGTACATAAAAATGAAATTCTTATTTGTATTTTTGTTTTCAAATATTCCTCTCAAAAATCGTCTGAAGCACATAATCTGCTTTCGCGAGTGTCCATCACCTTGCATAAGTATTTATCATGCCGCCCATCTTCTTTATCAGTCATCGGCCGTCGACCACGTGCCTTGTCGGACGTCACATCCGTGCACGCGTGGTATATAGGAAGTAGTTTTGAATGGCTAATTAATGAGACAATGATGCGGAACTCGAGACCGGAAGGGCCATTTACGAGGTGACTGGCTTCTTGATATGCAGCCGTCTATTCTCAATGACGCACTATTATTTGCGATTAGTTTATTTCCTTTCAATATATTCCAGTATCAAAATCCAAGGCCAGATATTCAGAAAAAGTTTTGAAATTCGAAACACTTCCAAATTATTATCTTCTCTCAAACTTCCTTGCAGCAAACACGTAAGGTTTTCGATCGATTAAAAAAACTCGAAGTATAAAATAGTACAGTCAATCTGTAAAATTTCGTGGAAAAAATACCATAAAACATTTTTTTTGTGTGAAAATCGCTATAAGAGCATTCAAAAACCTTAACCTGGAAAATGCGGGATTCTTCAGGGGCCGGTTTTTGAAAATATCCGAAAGGTTTTCGAATTTGATATATCTCGGAAATGGTAGGTTTTTGTGAAAGGAGCGTCTTCTCGCTTTTTGGCACAGAAAAAATTTTTTATCGCAAAACTGTCAATAGGGAAGTTGTCTGTAATAGAAAACCTACAAAATTCATATAAAATTTTTTCTAATCCGACTTATTGTTGACGCGTTATAGCGTGACAAACCTGTCACTGTAGATTTCTCATAGTTTCTGACGAGGGCGACGCACAGTGGTTCTAAATGCCAAAAAAGCGGTCAAAAGTCGAAAAAAAGAATTAAAAAAAAATTGTTTTCTACAGTTCGCATTCACTTACTATCATTTTTAGACCTCGGAAAAGCGGCAAAGAAATTGTTTGTTATAGAAGTCATGTAATGTATGTAAAAGTCAAGCGCTTTCCACTTTCAGTGGCGGAATTTCTTTTTTACAGTTTATACAATTGAATGAAACACATGAAAATTCGAAAAAAAATTGTTGACAAACATAATTATAAACTTTTTATCGTATGATCTTATATTTTAAGCTAGCAGTCGTTGATAAAAATATGGGCAAATAATTTCAACTGCTATCAACCGCTTCCGTTTCTTTTAAGTCAACTGGAGCTCTTTCTAGCACATATCAAAACATTAGCTGCAACCATTTTCAACCTTGCCGTTGACGCGAATTTTTATTTGGTGATTTCGGCCCGCCTGCATGCCGCCGCTCAGTGGTTACAAATGCCTAAGAAGTGGCAAAAACTATAAGATGTTCATAAAATAGGCCAAATTTTCTTACTCAGGGGTTTACGAGGCCGCTTATTACGAATCAAGTGTCAAAAATTTCAAAAACAAAATGGTAGATCCAATATGGGGGGGGGGGCGAGTATGTTAAATAAATTTTCGATTTTCTTCAAAATTGGTGCAAAGGGATTTTCGAGGTCGCTGATTACAAATCCAGCGTCAAAAATTTCAATAACGAAATGTCGGATCCAATATGGTGGACGAGTATGTTAAAAAAAGTTTTGATTCTTTTCAAAATTGGTTCAAAGGGGTTTTGGGGGGGCTGACTACGAATCCGGGGTAAAAAACTTTAGCAAAAAAAAAATGGCGGATCCAATATGGTGGACGAGCATGCTAAATAAATTATTGATCCTTTCCAAAATTAGTGTGCAGGGGTTTTTGAGGTCGCTGGTTATAAATGCGGTATTAAAAATTTCAAAAACAAAATGGCGGATTTAATATTTCTACTTCATGCTTGTTGAGTCGCTATTTACATGGCTTTCAATAAATTTTTTCAAAAAATGACAGATTCATTATAGTACATCAATGAAATAAATGATTCAATTATAAATATTTTCAACGTTCCGGATCCGCCATTTTTTTTGTTGAAATTTTTGACACCGGATTCGCAGTCAGTGACCTCGGAAACCCCCTTATACCGATTTTGAAACGAATCAAAACTGTATTTAACATAATCGTCCGCCATATTTGATCCACAACTTTTTTTTTTAAATTGGTGACACTGGATTCGTAATCAGCGACCTCAAAAACCCCTTCGCACCAATTTTGAGGAAATTCAAAAATTTATTCAGCATACTCGCCCACAATATTGGATCTGCCATTGTGTTTTTGAAATTTTCGACACCAGATTCGTAATGAGCGACCTCGAAAACCCCTATGAAAGAAAATTTGGCCTATTTTATGAACATTTTATAATTTTGGCCACCTTTTAGGCATTTGGAACCACTGTGTGGGTACATAATAAATCAGACAATATAAATAATTTTTTGTAAGTAGGACTTTCAAATTATTCCTAATTATGGTAAATTGTTATTATGAATGGATATTTATTATTATTATTTTTTCTTAAAAACTATGCTGACGGACTTCTTCCATGTCAATTTGTATTTTATTGCCAAATTTTTTATATGAATTTTCAAGGTTTTTTTTAGACGAACAACTTTCTCATTGACAGTTTTGCGATAAAAAATTTTTTTCTGCGCCAGAAAGCGAGAAAACGCTTTTTTTGGTACATTAGCGACATCTTTTAATTTCACTTTGCACCGCAGCATGTCGACCCAATAAGAAAAGTTGTAGAAAACATTCAGTACAGTCAATCTGTCACAAAAAAGGCGGTTTTTGGAAGAAAATACCATAACACTTCTTTTTGCAGAAATCGCTAGAAAAGCATTAAAAAAGCTTGACCAATAAAATGCGGGATCGTTCAGAAGCACGTTTTTGAAAAAACTGAAAAAAGTTCGTGGATTTAATGTATCTCGGAAATGGTAGGTTTTTGGGAAAATTTATAGCGATAAAAAATGTTGAAAGCAATGTTTTCTACAACATCCTCATTGGGTTGACATGCTGCGATGGAGAGTGCAATTAATAGATGGCGATAAAGGGCCAAAAAAAAGCGTTTTTTCTCGCTTATTAGCACAGTTTTGTACAGCTTGTTTGATATAAAATTTTGAAAACCTTCCTTAATCACGTTCAATATTGAATAGTTTTGCAAACAAATGCCTAATAATAGACATTGATTCATAACAACAATTTATCAGAATTAGGAATAATTTGTAAGTCCTACTACCACACTAACATTGCCCTCGTCGGAAACAATGGGAAATCTACGGTGACAGGTTTGTCACGCTATAACTTGTGAACGGGAAGTCGGACAAGAAAAGTTTGTAAAATAATTTTGTAGGTTTTTCTAAGAGAAACAACTTTTTCATTAACAGTTTTGCGATAAAAATTTTTTTCTGTGCCAAAACGCGAGAAAACGCTTTTTTTGGTACTTTCGCGCCATCTATTGATTGCAATTTTCATCGCAACATGTCAATTCAATTAAAAAAATTGTAGAAAACATTGGTCCCAACATTTTTTGTGTTTCCACAAATTTTCCCAAAAACCTACCATTTTCGAGATACATCAAATCCAAAAACATTTAAAGTTTTCTCAAAAACTCTTGTAGCAATTTCCGCAAAAAAAAGTTTTATGGCATTTTCCCAAAAATGGCCTTTTTCGTGACGGATTGACTGTACTAATAAAGTATATTCATATATCTGCCAAGGGACCGTCCAGAAACCATGTTACCAATTTCTGGTCCATTTTCTACCTCTTTTCATCCCCTCTCATTGTTGACTGTGGTTTTGTCTTGAATCCACCACCTCACTTGCAAAAGTAACGTAGCTGTTAGCTAAGCACTGATTTTATGTTTATTCTATTGTTAATCAAGAATTTTAAAAATACTAAAAAATGCAAGAGGTTTTCAGAATGGGTAACGTAGTTCATGATAGGCCCCTAAGGAGTATTCTCTTGACAACTCTGAATGAACAAATTCTCGATTTTTGACCAGTAACAATTATAAAATCAAAGATGTCTAACATTTGTATTTCTTGATTGTGAAAGTGAATAATTTGGCAAAGGAAACTGAAAAACCATTCGTCAAGTGGTCGTCACATATGCTACGAATCTTGATAGCGGTTTAGGTTAGTCGTTCGTTAATTGAATGTCAAATACCCTGAGGCCGGTGAGAATTATGACCGTTAATTATGTCACGGGGCGTCGGATTATTGCTTCTGAATTTATAGGCTGCACGTACCGGGCGTCCTTTCTGTGTCGTCGACTCGCGACACGTGGAATGCTAAAAGTTCATTTCGGAGGAACTGATGAAAGTCGTGAAACGCCTATAGGAACCATTGTGCATAATACATTCGAAGTACAACACGTGCTTCGTATCTTGAAAAGATACTTACTTCATGAACAAGAATAATTCTTTCTGTTACAAGCTGTAGGGATGAAACAAGTTTTTAAAAGTTGTTATGTGTCAGACTATCAGTATTTTCCATCATCTTGGATCAAAACATGGAAAAAAATCTTGGATCATAGTCGTATTCAAGTTAATGGAAAATGGTGTAAAAAATTATAATGCAGGACAACAAAATATTTAAGATGTAATGAGGTGAATGTAAACACGGTTAAGATAAAATTGAATCCGCCTGTAAAAAGTGTGCATCTGAATGAAGAAGCGTGAAAGCGGTCTGGTTGACAACTTAATTGCAGCTGCACTGACGCTCCATGTGTCACACGTGTATTCGCTTTTCATGCCTGTCATTTAATTACTATAATCTTCTTTCAGAGTGATCCAGTTTTGGGAGACAGATTCGCGACAGCATGGCTGCTATGCGGAAAACCCACAATCTTCTTATCAAAAACAACTGAGAAAGTTTCTCCAAATATGCCTCAGCTTTTTGATCACATATCTGACAACATTTTAACCGCAATATTTCATCGGACGGACATGCCTGAAAGAGTTTCGAAAATAGCAGAAGTTAAATTGGTCCAGTTTACTCGTGTCAACGTATGTTATTCGTTATATAAATATAAAGCTAAAAAGTGCACGGATCAGAACTTGATATTCCGTACATGAAAAACTGGACGGAAAGATAAAAAATGATTTACTCTTGCTTCAAAAATATATTTCTTTTCTGGGTTCTGCACTGTTCGTTTTCGATTTCTTTTTTCGACGATGGGATTGTTGTTACCTTGTTTTGTATACCATAGACACCATAGACTTCTAAAATTTGGATTCCATTCATTCAGGTTACCTTGCCAAAATGCCTTTGTCAGGAAAAGATACACTATAAGGCCAGAGTCATCATTTTTAGATTACATTTTGCGCTGAGAAGATCTCTGTTAAAATCAAAATGGTTAAACTTAAACGAAGTGATTGTCAGACACCAATGTTAGCAAAAGAGATGTTGAAGGAGGAAAAACTGATTAAAAAACAAGGCTTTCAAATTATTTTTTGCTACGTAAGAAAAATTATAACTTTTGCACTTGTAATATTAATGAGAATGAAAATTATGAATTCGAAAATATGAGTGAAAACGTACACACTCAAAAGAAGAAGAAAATAGACCGTGATGCAGAGAACCGTAAGTTTAGGATTTTATAATATATCGTTTTTTACAATAATAATTTCTTTATAAATTATACAAAAATATTTACTGATTTATATACATATTGCACACCGGATTAAGAAACTTTGAACAACGTCTTAACTTTTTTCTCGAACTTTCTACCGTTACGGAATTTCCCGTAAGACTCCAGTTCGCTCAGGTCTAACTTCACAGCAAATTTCGTATTACTAGCCCCCTGGCTCTATACTTGTTCGGTAACTTTTACGGGAAATTCTGTGATATTAGTCAGAACCTTTTCTACCGAAAATTTGAAGAATTCAATTCTCCAGAATAACTAGATTTGTTTTTTCCTTTTTTATTCTACTCAAAATCATACTGAAGAAAAGTTAGAAACAGTCAGAAAAGTCAGGAATTCTGACAAGAATCTTTTCGATTGTATATTAAAACATTTTAAAGTAACAGGATCTCTCCAATTATCTTTTATCGATAGAAAAAGGAAGCTTCCACTAGTTTCATAATATATTATTCTTTGCAATAATCATTGTTTTGAAAATGATACAAAATAGTTATCGATTTTTTTACATATTCCACGCCAGATTGAGAAACCGAAAAACCTTATCTCTTCGATTTTTTTTCAACTTGCAAAACATATAAAAAGAGAAAAGCATCTCATATGTTTTGCTGAAAAAAATTTTTCCAAGAGTTACTGCATTTTCAATTTTTCAAAAAATTAGAGACTTATATCTATAATAAATTGTAGCATTTGCCTTGGGTTTTTCTTGTTTCTGTTTGACAAGCTTTTTTCACTGTTACAAAGCCAATATGACGCATTAAGAAAGAGATCGAAATAGAGAAGCCGTAATAACGAGTAAAAATCTTCTAAGAACCAATTGGCGGCAATCTGGAATTCGAGTGACATAAAAGCTGTTAAGAAGCCTTCGAAACCCATTGAATGCAATTAAATGGATTTTTGTTTCTGGATGTTCTCGCATTTAATGCATTTTAGTAGTATTTTTTACTTCAAATCAGTAAATCTCAAAAAACGAAAAACGAAAAACGAAAAGTCACCAAATAGAAAATTTATGATACGTTGACTATATTAGTAGGTAT
>WSXT02085222.1:0-11886 GCA_011762715.2 Neuroterus valhalla
GGATCTTAGTTTGAAGTTCTTGGAGAACTGGTGTATGGGATTTTTCGTTTTTCAAGTTTAAGGATGATAGTGCGGAAGCTATCGAAATTTAAGGGGTAGACAATAACTCCATCAGGTGTGTTCTTGGCAGAACGAATAGGGATATCGGTTTTGAGAAAAACCGAGTGTATTCTAGGCCACAGTTCTTTGCGAAGGATACTGATGAGAGAAGAACTCCGTTCCTTGTTCGCAGGTTCGTCTTCGTCAGAGGAGCACGAGAAGATGGACTCATCATAGATAGAGTGAGGGGAGCCGATTTGGCTGGACTAGTGATGCGCTTACGTTCGGATGGTTTAGATTTTACGGTAATGAAAGCGGAAGAGTTTTCAGGCAAACATTCTGACTCGGATGGGGGGACAAGAATTCCCATGGCTTCCGAGCCATCATTTACAGGGGAGTGGCAGAGTTTGAGGGAACTCTTGAGATAAATGCTGCTTCGCAAGATCCGATGATTTTCCTTTGATCGGAAACTAGCGCGGTAATTTGCGCGACGGACATAGTTTCAGGGTTTGGACAGTAGAAGGCGGTAGAAGAAGGTGAAGCGGGGGGTTTTGAAGACATTTCAATCTCCGGAATTGCCCTTAGATGGCTAGGGGAATCGGCGGTTTCGTTCAAGCCAGTGCAGGAAGTTTACTTCGTTGCACCTGGTACACCAGAATCTATCAGTGTACCATTAGCAACGACCGGTGACTTTTAGGACTAAGGAACATGCATGCAGCTGCGGTCGGGGCTCTTATGGGACCCTACATAGCGCCCGCGTACGTGCAGGGAGCGTGAGAAATTCCATGGAGGCGAAGCGACGATACCTACATTTGTAACAGTTTTGTGGTACTTCACTCATCCGGCATGTCAATACACTATTCGCACAGCGTCGGTAATTGATTTTCCGCACCCTGTTACAACTTCGAACTTGCTGAAAATTTACCTGACTTGACGGTGGCGCCATCTTTCGCCGGTGATACACTATCGACTGTTAGCAACTTAACATGAACTGTTACTGACTGTCGGTAAATGAACGATCACTGTTTTACCGAATTTTAGTTCGGAGCAGAACCCAGCCCCAGAACCGGCCCAGCTATACTACTCCCGGCTTGGACTGAAAACTCTAGTCGGTGTAGGTCCTACTCCACAATCGAATAATTATTTGATTAAGGAAAATATGGGAGCAAAAATTATTATTAATTTCGTTTTCTCCTTATACATCTTCCAGGAAGAAAAAATTCCTTGCTGGTTTCACCGAAAATTTGATATGAAGTTCTTGCATGGAAAACTGGTTCAGTAACACAATGTCAAAAAGTAACTAGAGATATTATTTCAAAAATCCGACAAAAAAACTATGAGGACTCATTTTTATGTATAGAAAACTTTTGCTAGCCATTAGAAGAATATTTGAAAATTCGTTCAGCCTATCCTAATGATTATTGTGAACTTTTTAATTATTTTTCTTCGTGAATGGCATTCTTACATTATTAGTATTAAAATCCCCCTGATTTCAAAATGATCTTCAATTAATTGCCTCAAAGAATAACGGATTTGGACTTCCGTTTCCCGCGTGAATGTAAAGAGTCACAGTGCACGTTGGTGAGAAGTTTTTGTCGGATTTTGGATGAAGTTGAAGTGAGTGGGTGTAAAAAAAGAGTTCAGGAGGGTTTTGAGTGAGAGGGTGAATGGTGTGTGAAAGGGGAGAGTTGGAGTGTGGATATTTTTCATGACTGGGACAGATTAGTAGTATTGATATACGGCATTTAGTTTGGAGTGACATCACAGTATGTGGTGCAGGTACGGGGTTTGGGAGCTAAAGGCGCTAGAGACGGTGGGATCAAAAGCAGGAAGGGTTGAATCAGATTGATGGGTGACGTGGGAAGTGACGGCAAGGAAGAAAGGGACTCCGAAGGTGAGGTTTTCGAAACTTCAAAAGGAGAGAAAAAAGAAAGGAAGGCGAGGGGGAAATAAAGGAAAACATTAGAAAGGGAGAAGTCAAGAGCGAAAAGTTTGGGATCAATCGAAAGTTTCATTAAGCGGAAAGAGGGGAAAGGTGCAGTGTAGAAGAAGTAGCAGTAACCCTCAAAACCCCGCAAATGATGAGGATACCGCCGGGGAAAGAAAGTAGTGCTAGTGAGAGGGCTGTAGATAGCAGAGATGAGGCAAGAGGAGCGTCAAAAAACCTAAGTTTAAAAGAAATACGTGAAATGATGGTAGAGGTGATAGAGATGCAGGAAAAGAGACAGGATAAAAGGGAGGAAGAAGTAAAACAGCAGATAAGACGAGAAACGGCGGAACTTAGGAGGGAAATGGAAAAATGGGAGAAAGTGAGGGAAAACTTAGAGAAGAGGATGCAGAACCTAGAGGAAAAACTAGAGAAGCAGGAGGAGCCAAAGAAAAGAGTAGAGGAGTTAGAAAGTAGGATAGAAAAAATACAAAGCGCAATCCGAAAAGTTGAGGGGGAGAAGGGAGACGGAGAAGGGGGAGGGGAATGAAGAAAGATTAAGAAAAATAGAAAAGAGAATGGAAAAGAGTGGGAGAGAGGAAAGAAGGAACAACATAGTAATGAAAGGTATAATATTGGAGGGGCGAAATTTGAAGGAAGGTGTACAAGAAGTTTTAGATAGAATAAATGCGAAGGTACTGGTAGAAGAAGTGAAAAGTATAGGAAGCGGAACGTGGGTTAAGTATGGGAAAATAAAAATACGAGATATTTGGTGGGATTAGGAGGAAGAGGCAGAACAGTTAGTAAAAAGTGCGGTGTCGGGGGACTGGAAGAGAAAGGAAGGGAAGAGGGGGGAATAAGAAATGGTAGAGAGCAAAAAGAAAAAGGGAAGGGAGAGTAGGGTGAATGGGAAATGTTACTGGAATGCAGCAGGATTGGAGAGAAAAGATAGTAAATTTATGAGAAATTTGGAACAGTGGGAGGTAGTAGTGATGATGGAAACGTGGCTCGATGAAAAAGGATGGAAAAGAGTAAGGGGAAGGTTACTAAAAGGATACAGTTGGCAGATTCAAAATGCAAAGAGGAGGAACAGGGAAGGCAGAGCAACGGGAGGAATGGTGATGGGAATAAGGAAAGAATATCTAGAAGGGAAGGATAGGAGAGTAATGAAGGAGGAAACTGATGGATTGTTGGTAGAAGAGATAAAGATGGGAGGAGAGAGATGGAAGATAGTGGAATTGTATGTGAACGGGGATATGCAGGAGAAATCTAAGGAGATAAAAGGGCTGATGGAAGAAATTGAAGATAGAACTAAGCTCGCAATAGGAGGCGATTTTAATGCAAGAACAGGAGATAAAGGAGGAAGGGAGTGGGGAGATGAGCGAAGAAGAAAATCCAAAGACAAGGTAATAAACGGGGAAGGGGAGGAATTGTTGAAGTGCTTAGAGGAGATGGGATGGTTTATCACAAACGGAAATATAGAGGGGGATGAGGAAGGTGAATATACACGTTTGGGAGGTGAAAAGGGAACGGTAATTGACTATGTGATAGCAAGAATGGATGGGATGAAGAATGTAAAGAGAAAAAGAAGGAAGTGAGGAAGGAACTAAGGAGATGGAGAAAAGGAAAAAGTAGTTGAGATGAGAATAGAAGAAAAAAGAGAAAATATACTGAGATGTGTGATAAGAAAAAAGTGGAGGAAAATAAGAGGTTTGAAGAAGAGTCGGAGAAGGCTAAAACAGAAGAAGAGGTTTGGAAAGTAGTAAACAAAAAGAGGAAATGGAGGAAGAGGGTGAACCAGGATATAGAGATGAGACAATGGAAAGAATATTTCATGGATCTGCTAGGAGAGGTAGAGAATAAAGTAAGGAAGGGCGGAAGAGAGGGAAGGGAAAAAGACGAGGAAGAGAACATAAGAGAAGAAATAATCAAAGTGTTGGGAATGATGAAGGAGGGGAAAGCTCCAGGTCTGGATGAGATTCAAAATGAAGTGTGGAAATATGGGAGAAATGAACGAAAGGAATGGGCGTGGATAATGTGCAATCGGGCATGGAGAGGAGAGGGGTGGCCACAGATATGGAAAGAAGGAGTAGTAGTACTGATATTGAAAAAAGGCAAAGGAGAGGTGGTCAAGGATTACAAGGGAGTGACACTAATGCCAACCTTGTACAAGTTGTATGTAACGGTATTATCGCAGAGATTAAGAAAGAAGTGGAGGAAAAAGAGATAGTGCCACCAAATCAGACGAGGTTTAGGAAAGGGACGGGGGTAATGGACAACATATACGTTCTAAATTATATGATAAATAGGAGGGTTGAAAAGGTGAAGGAAGGAATGATGGCCATGTTTGTAGACCTAAAAGCGGCGTTCGATTCTCTGGACCGGGGAGAAAAAGAAAAGGTGATGGTGAAAAAAGGTATAAGGGAAGGTCTAATAAGGAGAGTTTCAGAAATATTTCGTGAGACAAAAAGCAGAGTACAAGTAGCCGATCAAGTAGGCGATAGTTTCTGGTTGGTGAGAGGCGTGAGGCAAGGGTGCCCCTTGATCCCACTTTTAGTTATTATCTTGATCTCAGACTTGCAAGAAGCAATGAGCAGGAAAGGGTGGGGAGGTGTCAAGGTGAGGAAAGTAAAGATATATACTCTGGCATACGCAGATGATATAGTAATTATGGCAGCGGATGAAGAGGGAATAGCGGGTCTAATTACAGGATTGGAGAAATACTTAGATGAGAAGAAATTGACATTGAATGTAGAAAAGACGAAGATAATGAGGTTTAGAAAAGGAGGAGGAAGAAAGATAGCATGGACTGGGAGATGGAAGGTTGTCAAGGTAGAAGAAGAAGAGTTTAAATATTTGGGATACACCTTGCAAACAAATGGAGATCAGGAGTCGCATATAAGAGAAAGAGTGAAAAAAGCGGCAGGGGTAATGAAGCAGGTAGGGGGAATAGGAAAAAGAAGATTTAGGAAAGATTGGAAAACGAGAACGTGGTTGTTTGATACACTAGTATGGCCAGTTTTAGGATACGGAGCGGAAAAATGGGGATGGAAGGAAAGGGGAGAGATGGAAAGGTTACAGGTACGATATGTGAGATGGACTCTAGGAGTGGATTGGAGGACACCTGGATATATGGTGAGAGAGGAAACGCAAAGGGATAAATTAAGTATCAGAGTAGGGAAGAGGGCATGGAAATTTGAAGAAAAAATGAGAGGGGGAAAGGGAGGGGAGTTAGCGAAAGAATGTCTGAAGGAGGTAGAAGAAAGAAGATGGAGGGGGATTGAGTTAACAAAATGGGAAGAAGAGAGAAGGGAGTTTCTTACAGATAGACCTATAAACTTCGAAGAATTAGAAGAGAAAGAGAAGGAAAGTCAATTATTAGAAAGATGGGAAAGGATAACGGAATCAAAATACAATAAATGGTATAAGATAATAAATAAGGAAGGATTACCAAAGTATTTGGAAAAGGGGCGGGGTGGAAAGAGATGGACAAGAATAGCAAGATTCAGATTGGGGAATAAGGTCAGGGAAGAGATGTATTGGGAAAAGGAAAGAGAAAGTGTAGAATATGGGAATGGAAAGAAGAGACATGGGAATATGTATGGGAAGGATGGATGAGGAATAGAGGATAAAAGAAGCTGGCAAGAGAACGTGGAAAGGATTCTGGGGGAGGAACGACAAGGGGAGGAGCGGATGAGGGAATGGGAGGAAGCTAGAGGAGCGAATGAGATACAATGAAAGAATGATTGTGTAGAGGAAAAGGTTCAGGCGGAAGAGATGCGTAAGAAAAAGAAAATGGAAGTCACATAAAAAAAGGTAGATAAAATTGTACAGTAAGAATAAGTAGAATCAACCCTCAATAGTCACACTGGGTGAACTACACCCAGCACGATTGAAAAGAAAGTGATTTTTCAAACCATTATATTCTCGATAGATTTCTTCATTAGTAAAAAAAAAAATGTTTGAAAATTAACCAATTATAACCCAATATATTTAACAGCAAAGGTCAAATGAGTGAAATTCACCCAGCGTCACTACCATGTCCCACAGCGAAGGTGTGACTATTGAGAGTTAAGTAGAATAAGATGAGGCTGCGCTCTTTATCTCTCGCTCGTACGCTAAAAAATGCTCAAACACTCGTTCGCTTGTCGTTCGCTCGCTCGTCGTCATATTGCTTTATGATAAGAATTTTATATGTAAATATGTATATATTAGGAAGTAAGATAGGCTAAGAGAAAAAAAAGAAAATTGTTGAAAATCTTTGTATGGAAGGAACGGAAGTTATGTAAACCCTTAGGGGACACATTATCAATAAAGGAGAAGAAGAAGAATAACGGATTTTAAATTGGAAACTTAGTAAAATGAATAATTCGTCAATTAACAGTAAAGTCAATTCTCAAATTAGTAGCGTTTTAAATTGATAAATTCCAAATTCCGTGCGTGAATTTCTCCAGATTATGTAATCATTCTAAAAAATCAATTTGCAGTATGGTAGTTCAGTAATTTTTAAACCATGGAGGACATTCCCAGATGAATCGTTGGAAATTCATGCATTGAACACTCTGCTGAAATTTAATTTTTTAGCATTGAAAATGGTAAAATTCAAAGTCCGTGCAAAATTTTCAAAGTCCATTTCGGAAGTCTCCCAAACTAAATAAATATAAAGGTACAGTCTTCGGAATAGGAATAATTAGACAATCATCAAGCATCCAATAAGCAGCCACATCTGAAATTACAATAATGTTGAACATATGATAACCGGGTACAATGAAAATACGCTCAAATTTTTGCGATAGTTCCTTCATATGAATCCCTTTTACAGGTCTGTGCAGTTGAAGATTTCCTAATAAAAGAGTAAATTGGGATCTCCAAACTGGATTGTAAACTGCATCAAAAATCCTCATAGTAGGACCCAAAACCACGTAAAACTTAAGTTCAAGCTGAGAAATGCCATAATTGATTTTGATTATACTAGAATTATTTGCAAAGCCCTGTTTTAATACCTCATCATTCTTGAACGTACGTCACTGGATTGAGAACAGACGTCTCTTATAAAACTGGTATATTGCAGTTGAATTACAAAGTACCTGAACATGACCTGAAAAACACCTCGAATTTTGAACTGAATAAGGCAAGTAACATACCGTTGTAATCGCCAACAAACGTGAATCTTGAATCAAATGTCATGAAATCACTTAATTCAAATTTGAGGAATCAATGAGATATCAATGTGCGAGTTTGTCTATGCCCGCCCTACATCTACAAGATCACTTTCAAGGTGCGGCATATAAAAATATACACTCTTATTAGGAACAGGAAAAAATAATAAGAAATTGTAGCTTTCAAATAATGCATTCATATACAATATATTATTAGACATATAATAAAATCTGAAAATACAAATTTTCTTAGACTATGTATCACAATTCCAGTAAATTACCGTAAGATGCCGAAATTCGATTTTAATTGCTTTATACCAGTACACTTACCTCAAAAGAGAATAGTCTGTGTGGTTTTAGTATGGGAGCTGGTGAATAATCTCTCAAGGACTTTTATTACTTCTAGTTTTTCTAGATTTGGTCGCACTTGGGGTGCTAACGTGTGAAAAAAAACTAAAGAATTCGAACGTTCGAGTTTTTGTAGTAAATAATATCTGCAATGATTCTTTCACGCCCCCTTCCTCCCCAGTCCCAGGACAGGACTGGTCAGCACCCTGCTTGACATGTCAAGAAACTCAAAAGTTCGAAAGATTTTATTACATCCGCAATATTTGTAAGAATAGTAATTGCAGTTGGATTTCTAAACCCGTCAGTACCAGTCAATACCCTGTTAAACTAATTAAAAATAATTATTAGGAGCCAATTTTACTCGAATACCGTAGAAGTATCTAATTGCATCTGAACGTTTTTATGTGAATAGTATTTCCAATGAGATTCCCAAAACCGCTAGTCAGACCGGCCAGTTCCGGGACAGGGCCAGTCAACACGCCGCTGAATTATTGAAAAATAGTTATCAGGCAGCCAGTCTAATTCGGATAACGTGAAAGTATTTTATTGCATAAAGTTGGATTATCTAGTGTTGGGACAGGGACAGTCAACACCCTGTTCAACTATGGAATATAATTATTAGGAAGCCGAATAAACTTGGAATATCGTGAAAGTATTTCATTGCATCTGAAATTTTCCACATGAATAGTATTTGCATTAGCATTTCCGAAAACGCCAGTCAGGTCGCCCAGTCCCGACATAGGGCCAGTCAAACCCCCATAAAACTTATCGTGAAATTGTTATTAGGAAACGAATTTTACTGGAATGACTTAAAGTATTTCATTTCATCTGCAATTTTTTGTATAAATATTATTTGCAGTAATTGTGCAATAACAGTCTTTGACACGTTCAGCGGGGTGCTAACTGGCCCATATCGGCACTGGGCGGCCTGAGGGGGGATTTTGAAAATATCATTGCGAATACTATTTATACATAGAATTTCAGGTGCAATAAAATTCTATTGCGTCACCATTATTTTTGACACGCTAGTAGGGATGCTGCTGACTGACCCTGTTCCGGCACTGGGGAGTCAAGCTGGTGGTTTCGGAAAGTTCCTTGCAAATACTAAAATTTCAGATGTAATAAAATTTTTAACATGTTCAGCAGGGTGCCGAATGGTCCTGCCCTAGCACTGGGCGGTCTTAAGCCTATATAATAAAATTAAGCCTATAAAATTTTATCTCCAACCATTGAGGAAATTATTTTGCAAATTTCAGAATCAGATATATAATAATACGGCTGCTATTGGCCTTTGGAAACAGAAGAAAGCAGTTGGATAAGTAATTTTTAGGCAACCGTAGCTGGTGCCGGGAAGTTTCCAATACTTTCGAAATTTATTCTATGAATGCAAAAATTGTATAGAAATTATTTTTTGAAGTGTTTTAGATAAAAAGTAAGAATATACTAAATTGGTTATGATGAAAAATTCCTGCTGAATACAGGAATTCTCTTCCAATAGATGGAGAGAAGGGAACTTTTTGGATTCGTCAAGATCAAAATTAATTTGTTTAAGTTGAAATTTTCTTACTTCAAACTTATTTCGTTCAAGTTGGAACAGTCAATCATGATTTTGGAAGAAGAGTTTTGTGCTGGGTGCACTTGGAAAATCACAAATAGTGTTTTACTCTAATCTTAACTTAATAAGTTGCTCAATCTGCAGTGGAAGAGAACTTATTTCATCTGTTAGTTGAATGTATGATGCACAGAGACCTAGGATTGGATTGCTTTGGGGGATCATAAGAAATAAATCATAGAAATAAAATATTTATTTATCATAATAAATCTTAGATTTCATCGAGCATCAGAAAAATTATTCGGCCCTAAACGCTAAAAAATTGCGGGAAGAAATTTTGAATATGTATTCTAAGGGGCAGAATTGTGGATGTCAGTAGAATATCCAGGGAATATTTCTTACATATTCTTTTGCTATGAGCGATATCATTTTGGAAGTATTTCTTGCGCTGAGTTCGAATCTGGCGTTTCATTCCCTTATATCAATTCTTGTTTATAGTTCTCCGGAAAATGCTTTTCTTTTATAAAAATGATTTATCCTACTATAATGATACAAATGTTTTTTTTTCTGATGGAAAAAGTTTTAGGTTATGAAGTGCCTGCTACATTTTAATCTGACCTAAACGAATTTCGTTACTTTAGAGTTTTCTTAGGGGGAAAGACAATAAACATGCTTTCTAATGGTTGTATCGGATATATTTTTTTATTTGACAACAAATAGCGTTATAATAATGGTCACTCGTAAAAATTACTTTGTATTTTTTTCAGATTAATGTGATTGTGATCTCTCGTGTATATTAATGTATTTATAGCAAAACTAAAATCACTTTTCGGGTTCAAACGTGATTATTATCGATTGTTTCAATTATGCGGTGTTAAGCAAGTGCTACATCTCCAATTTCCGAACAACTAGTTCAGTCAGTTTCATCCTATTGGCAGTCATATTGCGCTAATAACAGTCGCATTTTGATTCTTCACACTGTGACATCTGCCACTGTTTATAATAACGAGCTATAGCTTCATCAATCACTCAAAATCGCATTTTTATTTTTATTATTGTAACATATCTATATTTACAAGTATTCTTGGAGACGTCTAGTTCAGTCGGCCACATTTCGCACTTTACAAAATTGGAGTATGAGTATTAGAAGAAAAAAAGTGGATCGAATCGTACAGCTTAACGCGGATGCGGGACAAGCCACGGTTGCAATATCGCGCTGCGGCATATTTCGGGATGTTATTAAAGATATAAGTATATTTTGAGAATTTTTTTCTCCATTTCGTAAAACTACCGTACAACGACGAATAGATGTTTGAGTGAAAATTTTTGGTGACGAAGAATTTGTCTTCGTCACCAAAATTTTTTCACAATATAATGCAGTTTGCATTACTCTTAACATAACTTTGACATCATTTCAGTATAATGTTCTTGTTCGCATTTATATATGAAGAAATAGAAAATTGTGCGGTATTAAGGCTAAAAAGACTTACGACTTCAATTTTGCTTTGGACAAAAGACTCGTTAGAATTAATTTTATATTCAGGTTTATGAAATACTTTTCTTTTCATGACATCAGCATTAGAAGCCTATCGAAGTTCAACACGCAATCTACTGTAAAAAATATATTCTCTCCGCCTTCATATTAATGAAAGGAAAAAACTAAACACTTTTATACTTATCTCACACAAATGTAATTGAACAAAGAATTTTGTCAAATTTTCTGAAGATATGTAATATTCATGATTCTTTAATTGTTTCTAATGAATTTCCCACTATTTTGAATCAACAGAAATTAAGAGTTGATTCACAATATAACTTCTACATTCATTTCAGAAAGATAAGCAAGTAACGATATTCGTGACGGCTTTATGAAATAAATAATACCTTCAACGGGAATAGTACTAGATTGTGTACCATGGCAGCGAAGTAGTCTTCTTACGGCCTTGGCAAAAGATATTTCATGTAATAAGAGTATAATTTTCGAGCTTTCTCGACAACTTAAATTTCAGTTTTGGGGTTAGTTTAAAGGGACAAGAACCACGCAGTGAACACGTACAAAAATGCGCGTGGTGGCAAAACCATTAATGCGCATGCACAAACTCTGTCAAAAAGCACTTTGTCGGCCTATGTCAGTCAAGTACCCCATCACCCACAAATACCTACCCTGCTGCTCGCAAAACACGCAGCCAACGCAAGGAAATCATACGAGTATTATATCAAGTTCATTTTGAGTACGTTTTAGATTCACGGCATTTTCTTATAACAGCACCCTGTGTTTTGTTTCCAAAAAAAATCGAGGTCTCCCCGACTAAACGTATCTCATACGATCCTACGTATACCTAAACACTCCACTAAGCCTGTGCAGTCGACAAATTTCATAACCGCAACCGTCTTGTAAATAAAGTATTGAGATTGAAACTCGTTGCGATTTCATTTAGGTCAGTCTAACAACAACGCGGCTGCGCCGTTGAATATTTAGAGCACAGAGTCGGAAAACGAGACCAGACGAAATGGAAATACAGTAAATAACATAATATAAATTCAATTCTAGGTCATTTCCAGTGTCCTGCTGTCTAGTTATCTGTATAAAACGTAAGGGTCATTATTTGTATATAAAGTGAGAATCGATTGAGCTTTTTTGCGAACATGCTGTTCGGAAGTTAATCCCAAATTTATTTCAGTCTCATCTAACACGGCTTTGTATCGAACTGCCACCGATTTTGTACATGTATCAAGTCAACCCAATATAATATTTATGTATAAATATATTGCTATAACATATAACACGACGTAAGTCCAGGGTCTTCGCGACGCTTTCTTCAAGCTTACTTGGACTTCCATCTGCCAGCCAGTTTGACGTG
>WSXT02085243.1:0-25830 GCA_011762715.2 Neuroterus valhalla
ACGAGTTTAGATGTAGACATTCGATAGCATCGATTGCCTACACCGATCCTCGGTGTCAAATCTCCCGCTCGACAGTATTTCAACGTGGTCAAAACACGACTCAGCGAGAATCCCGAACAGTCACCCATCCGAGCGCTAACCGCGTCCAAACATGCTTGACACTCGAGATCCCGCCTAAGTCGGAAGTCACCACACAGCTACTGCCGTCGGTGTTATTTCTTGTATGATATTATTATTATTTTGTTTTGAAAGTGCCCATTGAAAATCAATTTTTTTGTCTGCCAAATTCAACCACTTGGATGAGAGTTTAAACTATGTGTATGAAAAAATTGTCTTCAACAATTTTGTTTAAAAAAAGAATGCAATTTAAGTTGATTAAGACAATTGGAAAGCGCAGCAAGAAAAATATAAAAGCCTTGGATCGGATTTTACTACAGCCAGCCCTGAATGTAGTGTACAGGAACCATGTAATACGAGTTATACCGGAAGCACCAAGTTTTCCCGAGCGGACGTAATGGACTCGGGATGCGAAACTGCAGATAAAAATTTGATTTTCTACCTCGTCCTTTTTCATTTTTGATAAGCATTTTTTAGACGATGTCGTCAAGTTCCACTGCAATAGATTCTACGAAGATGGGAAATAACATGATTTTTAGGCGAAAAGTAGAACGGTTGAAAAATAATAATAATATTAATAATATAATGGAATGTAAAATTCTCTAATTTTCTTG
The DNA here is from genome assembly GCA_011762715.2 of Neuroterus valhalla. NCBI lineage: Eukaryota > Metazoa > Arthropoda > Insecta > Hymenoptera > Cynipidae > Neuroterus > Neuroterus valhalla. The sequence continues at coordinate 732 of WSXT02085243.1, forward strand.
GGTTTTCCATATTATTTTTTGACTTTCCAGTAAGGAAGAAAAACAGTGTTTGCACTAGACCATATAGTTTAAGGGTAAGCTTATTATAAAAGAGAAAATGGAGAAGAAAATAGTTACGGAAAGAAGATAAAAAAAGAAGAATAAACAAGAGGGTGGAGAGAAGAGGAAGAGAAGTGACTTAAGAAATTGAGAGAGACGAAGGGAGAAGAGAACAGGAGAAAAAGAGAATTGAGAAGATAGGAGAGGAAGAGAAGACAGGAAGAAGAGAGCTAGGATAAGAATAGAAAGAAAAGAATTAGATAAGAAGAAGAAAGTTGAGAAAGAAATATAGGAAAAGAGATTTGAGAGTAGGAGGAAAGAAGAAAAGGAGAGCCCTAGGAGAAATAGAGGTAGAGAAATTAAGAGTGGGAGAAAAGGAGAGGTTCAAGCGAGGAAGAGGAGAGATTCGAGAGGAGAAGGAAAGGAAAAAAGGGAGCGTTAGAAGAACGAGAGGAGGAGAAAAGAGGATGCTCAGGAAAGAAAGAGGAGAAGAAAAGGAAAGGAGAGGAGAAGGAGGGAGAAGAAAATAAGAGAAGAAAAGAGTTGAGCAATTTGAGAAAAGAGAAGGGGGAGAGTGAAAGGGAGTCGGGAGGAAAAGGGAAGAAGGAACAAAGAGAGTTTGAAGGAGAAAAGAGAAAGAGAAGATGAGAGGTAAAAAAATCTGAGAAGAAGAAACGAGAAATGAAGGGAAAGAGAGAATTAGGAAAGGAAGAAAATATGAAAGAAAGAAACTTTGTGAAATAAGGGATAAAGAGGAAAAAGGAGTTAAGAGAAGAAGAGAAGAATATGATAAAGGAACTTGAGAGAACAAACGAATAGGAGAATAAGAGAAGGAAACGAGGAAAAGAGAAAGCAAGGAGACATACAAAAAAAGAAGATGAAAATAGGAGAATAGGATGAAGACTTCCCTCTACTCTCTTCAGACTCTCAACTCTCTTAACTCTCTCTAGAGAAGAAGAGAATTTAGAGTAAAAGAAGAAGAGAAAAGAGACTTGATGAACAAAGAGAGTTACGAAGGAGAGAGAGGGAGAGAAGAAGAGTGTTGAGAGAAGAAAGGAAAAAGAGATGAAAAAGATTGCGGGGGGGAGGGGGTAGTTCAGAGATGGAGATAAGAGGAGGAAAGTAAAATAAGCTGAGGATAAGAAGATAAGAATAGAAGAAGATCGTAACGAGAGTTAGAGGAGAAGAAAAGAGGAGAGGAGAAGGAGAGAAGAAAAGGAGAAAAAAATAAGAGAGTTATGAGAAGGAGAAAAAGAGGAGAGAAGGAGAAAAGTAGAGAAGAATAAAAGAAGAGGATAAGAGGATAAGAATGTGGAGAGGAGGCTAGCAGAAGAGGAGAAGAGAAGAAAAAAGAGAAGGGGGAGAAGTAGAGGAGAAGACATTCAAGAGGTGAAGGGAAGAAGGATAGAAAAGCCTAAGGAGGAGGAGAGGGTTTGAAAGAACAGGTGCAAGAGAATAGGAGGAAGAGATGAGGAAAGGAGTAGAAAAGAAGAAAAGAGATTAGGAGAAAAGAATAGAGAAATAGAGGTAAAAATGTAAGAGAAGGAGGAGAGGCGGAAGTAGAAAAGAGTTGAGAGATGAAGAGAATAAGGGACCAATAGAGTTGAAAGAAGAAGAGAGGAAGGAGAGAAATAGAGTTTAGAGATTGAGAGGAGAAGGGACAAAGAGAAGGAGCGAAGAAGAGGGATAAAAAGACGCAAAGAAAAGAGTTAAAAGAAGATCTCCACGACCCTCCTCTCCCTTTTCTCACAAGTCGTAACAAAATGCATCTATATCCTCATCCCCTCCCTTTTCTTCCTGCATAATTTTTTTAATTTTGTCAATTCTCGCTTGCCTGACTCAGAGGGCCGTCTTTAAGCCACTTTATCAATCTGAAGAAATTCATCTTTTTTCTTTAAATGAACCCTATTTCTTGCAAAATTTTCTTTTCGATGAGAAAGTCAACTATTCGGTTCAATGTTAAACGCTCCGTTGCATAAAGCTCTTCTTTATGTCAAAGTTCCATCCTTTGAGAAAAATTTTCATCTCCGTGGTGGAGATTTAACCCTTCGATTGAGAATAAGTTTTTTATTATTTATTGTTTTTTCTCCGAAAAAGAAGATTTACAGCTGTAACGAATCAATTCAAAAGAGGAAAAATATACTTTTTTTATAAACGATTCTGAAATTTTTGTAGAAGTATATTCCAGTAGCATTATTTGCAAATTTTATTGATAAAATTATATTTTTACAGCAAAGTTTAAATGAATGAACGCCTGTATGGTTTGTTTTATCTTAATTCATTTTAGAAAATAGTTAAGCGACGAAACTGATCAGAAAGGGAAATCTACGGTTCGAGCGAATGAGATTGAATAAGAAAAAGATTCCTCTCATAAAAATAGGGCCTTTATTTTTTTATGGGTGGATTTCTTAAGTCCTATGAATAAGATTGAATAGAAAGAAAGAAACCTTGACATTTGTGGTGTAAAATGCGACGAAATGAAATGAACTCTGTAATGATTGAGGGAAATTCAATATCTGCTGTAGAAAGGACGTAAAACGGATAAAACGGAGCATATTTTTCATGAAAAACCTGTCTTCGGTAGCCTGGATTGATAAATTTTCCCTTTATGAAAAAATTTTATTAAAAATGTTGGACACTGAGCTTTTTATATCCAATTTTTATTACTTTCTTTTATATCACATTTAAATCATTTCCGATTCAAAACATTTCAAGGGTTCTATAGATCCAGGTGCAAACCATTGCGGTTCTTTATATTCAAAAACTGATCTCGACTCTCACCGTTTATTAAAAAGTAAAAAATTATATTCTTCCAAGAGAGATAAGAATTTTCAGCATAGAAGTTTTCTATCATTAAGGATGAATTTTGAACCGATTGATCTCCTTCATTTGTTTCTCGTCTCCTTCACTTCCTCCCCTAACCATTGTCTTCTCTTCGCTTCCCATTCGCTCTTCTCTTCTTCTCCTTACTATCTTCTCCTCTTCTTCTCCTGTCCTTCTCTTGAGCATCCCCCTTTTCCTTCTCCTAACACTATTCTCTCCTTCTTTCCCACTCCCTCTCATCTCCTCTTCATCTAGTCCTCTTATTTTCTTATACTATTTTTTTCTCCTTCTCTTTTTCACTTATTTATCTGCTTCCTATACTTCTTTTCTTCTTCCCTTTTATTCTTTTCTTCTCTTTTCCGCCTCTTTTTCTCTGCTCTCCTTTTTTCCTCCTCTTTTCTTCTCCTCTCTTCCACATTTCCAAATCTTTTCTTCTCTTCCTCTTTCTTCTTTCAATCTCTTAACTCTCCTCATTTCTCCTTCTCTTCTTCTCCTGACTATTTTCTTCTCTTCTTTGCTTTTCCCCCTTCTCTCTTCTCTTCTTCACTTCTCCTCTCCTTATCTTCCAAGTTTCTATTTACGAAATAATTGAGCACACATATATCAGCCATGGTTCCCACACCTTCTATGAAGCCCGTTTCGTTATGTAGTATACTTCCCTTTTCTTCCACTTGTCTTTCCGGTCTCATCTCTCTTCTCACCCCCTCCCCGACATAATTTAGTGCTTCGTTCTCCAAGCCACCTTCACTGATTTCTTTGTTTCGTTTCAGTTTTATGATTTTTCTTCTTTTCTCCTCTTCTTCTCTTGACTCTCTGCTACGCTCCTCCTCTTCTTCTCTACTTCTCTCGCTTCTTTCTTTTCTAAACTCTCTTCGTCCCTTCTTCTCTCCACCTCTTTACTCTCTTCTTTTCTCCTTCTCTCCCTCTCCTCAATATCTTCTTCTCTTCTTTTCCTCTTCTTCTCTTAAATCTCTTCTCCCCTCCCCACTCCCATTCTCCTAATGCTCTTCTTTCTTCCTCTCAAATCTCCCCTTCACCATTTCTTTCCCCTCTCTTCCTAGACTTTTCTTCACTCTTTTATTCTCCTATTTTCAACTTTTCTTTTCCTCCCATTTCTCTTCTTCTCCATCTCTTTTCTTCTTCTCTCCTCTTCTCCTCCTCTTTTCCGAATCTCTGCTCCTCTTCCTCCTTTCTCCACTCGATCTTAACTCCCTTAATTCCTCCTTCTCTTCTTCTCTTCTTTGCTTCTTCTTCCTTTCTCTCTTCCCTTCTTCACTTCTTCACTTCTCCTCTTTATATCTTCCAAGTTTCTAGTTACCAAATAATTAGGCACATATATTATCCATGGTTCCGACACCTTCTATGAAGCCCGTTTGGTTATGTGGTATACTTCCCTTCCCTTCCACTTGTCTTTCTGGTCTCTTCCTAAGTACTTCGACATAAATTTTATACCCTACTGACTTGAGCGTGGTACCACTTTACTCCTCTTTCTCATTTTCCTTTTCTTTCTTGAACAACGGTACTATCAGACCTGTTTTCCATTCTCCGGGCCACCCTTCGCCTCTCGAGACCTTATTGCATTTCTTCTTTTTCTCTTCCTCCCTTTTTTCTCAACCATCTTTGTCTTTCTCTCGATCTCTTAACTCTCTTCATTTATCCTTTTCATCTCCTCCTTACTATCTCCTTCTCTTCTTTGCTTCCTTCGCTTCCTTCGCCTTTCTTTGCCCTCTCCTAATATCCCACAAGGACCTTTCTTCCTTCGCCGTTTGACCTATTTTCCACGCCTCCTAGCAAAGACTTGAAATATTTTTTCCATTCCGGTTTCCTCATTTATCCCCTTTCTTTTCCCTCTTTCCCTGTTTATAACTTCTCATTTCCTTCCTTCCCTCGTCGCTGTCTCGACTTCTTCTATGTATCATACCTTCTCTTCCTGTTTTTTTCCTATTAACATCCGTTTGTGCGCTCGTTTCCTTCTATCAGTTTCTCTTTTCTCTGCTTCTTCTCTGCTTCTTCTCTCCTTCATTTTTCTACACTTTCCTTCAGCTTGTCCTTACTTTTCCTACATGCGTCATCCCACAATCCTCTCCTTATCCCCTCTCAATCTTCTGTCGGTATTACCTCTCCTCTTACCTTCTCAATCACTCTTTTGAGTTTTTCTATAAGCGTGTCTACTCTTTCCTCTTCCAAACTCCGTACCTCTTAGTACAGTCAATCTGTCAAATTTTGTGGAAAAAATACCATAAAATATTTTTTTGCAGAAATCGCTAGAAGAGCATCCAAAAAGCCTAATCTGAAAATGCGGGATCTTTCAGGGGCGGGATTTTGAGAATACTCAAAAAGTTTTTGGATTCGATATATCTCGGAAATGGTAGGTTTCTGGGAAAATTTGTAAGAACAAGAAATGTTGCAGGCAATATTTTATACAACTTTTAGCATTGAGTCGACATTCTGCTACGAAAAGTTCAATTAATAGATGACGCTAAAGTACCAAAAAAGCGTTTTCTCGCTTTTTGGCATAGGAAAGAAATTTTCTTCGCAAAAAGTTGTTCGTCTCAAAAAAACCTACAAAATTTATGAAAAAACTTTTCTGGTCCGATTTACCGTTCACGAGTTAAAGCGTGATAAACCTGTCATCATAGATTTCCCATTGTTTCCGACGCGGACGTCGTTAGTGTGGGTACATAATAAATCATTACTTCAGACTAAATAAATAACTCTTTTTTGAGTATTACTTTCAAATTATTCCTAATTATGATATATTGTTATTATGAGTTATTATTTATTATTATTAATTTTCTTCCAAAACTATGCTGACTTCAGTATTAAACGAGATTTGAGAAGGTTTGTAAAATGTTATAATAAACGAGCTGTACGAAAATGTGCTGATCATTGTTGTTTAGCGTGCGACATGGAAAATACGCATTTTTTGGTACTTTAACGCCCTCTATTTATTGCGCTTTTTATCGCAGCATGTCGACCCAAGGAACGATCCCGCATTTTTCAGGTTGAGCTTTTTGAATGCTCTTCTGGTGGTTCCCGCAAAATAAAGTTTTATGGCACTTTTTTCCAAAAACGGCCATTTTTGGGACAGATTGAATAGATCCCTATTTCCCATTTTTTCTCTGAATCTTCCCAACTTATCTTTCCCCCAACTGCCTATGTTTAATCTTCTTGACAAATTAAATTTGTACTATCTACGAAAATGAATTGTTTGATCTACATGATGAGGAACATAATTAATGCTTTCAAATCGCTGAATTATTCAATGTTTTCTTAAAGTTTCCTGGAAATTCGAATCACTTGAGTTAAAATATTCGGAGGCGAGTCAATTTTTGTAAGTGATTTTTTTATTATTCAATATTTGTATGGAACCATATGGGTCAACCATATAGAGGAAGAAGTATTTTCAGTAGAAAAAGCGACTGCATGTCAGACGCAGGGATCTAAGTGGTGAATGATGTCAGACTTCAGTGGGGTTAACAGCATCCATTTAGGGTAAATTGAAATTCTGAATTTATAATTCTTTGCGATCAGTTGATAATATATTTTCAGGAAGCAAAAGAATTTTTCCCAGCTTTGCCCTGGAAATCTTCACAAAATATTAAAAAATGATGCAGTATAGAAAAAAACACTAATTTTTATGTTTAATTATCGTTTAGTCGGGAAACAAATGAATGAAATCGTTTCATTTTCTTACCCTGATTAATCAAAGAAATAGTCTCAAGGAATTACTTTATTGACACTTGAATATCAACCTAATTATTGAATGTTTAACTTTTTATTACACTACCAATACTAAGTATCGTATCTTCGTTTGTCAGGGACGTGATGCGCATTGTGGAAAAAATTAGTTCCGATTTGTTACATCAACAATAAAAATATGAAATTTTCTATTGTTGAAATGAATAAATTAGTGTCGCACTAATTTCCACACTCAAGAAATATGAGAATATAGGTTCTCTGTTCGTTTAGGGTCACGAGATGCAGATTCTGAACAAGGGACTAATCGTTTCTGTTCATAATAGAAACATGCAATTCCAATTTTTCTCAATACACAATAAAATATGGAAATATTTCTGGAATGTTTCACAAATTTTTATACACAAAGGATACTAGATGCAGGTTCCTTATTTGTTTTAGGCCATGGTATGGATTGTGAAAAGAAAACATCAGATCCTTAACTGTTTTGGATAAAAATATGAACATGCAGTTTGAAATGATATTGATCAACATCAATTAAGTGCAATTTTAATTTTTTATAATCAACATGAAAATGTTGAATTGATCATTGAATGTTACACTGATTTGACACTTTTTTTTGTACACACCCGACACTATTTACATGTTCTTCAATTGTTTTTGTTCATTATACGGATTGTGAAAAGAAAACATGAAATCCCCAACTGTTTTGATTAACAATATGAACATTCCGTTTGGAATCATACTCATCAACATTGATGAAATCCGATTTCAATTTTTAATTAAAAAAATGTAAATAATAAATCAACTATTGAATATTATACTGATTTTCGTAACAGGAGCAATACTGGGTGTAGGTTATTCGTTTGTTGACAATCATGATACGGGATGGTTAAAGGAAACATGAATCTCTCATTTGGTTTAATCAACAATGTAAACATGCAGTTTCAGATCATCTCAAATAAAAATGATAGCGTGCGATTCCCGACTGTTTTAATTAACAATAAAACATCAAATAGGTCATTGAATTTCACATCAATCCGCGTATACAAAGTATATAGGATACATGTTCTTTGTTTGTCGAGATCCATCATACGGGCTTTGGAAAGAGAATCTATGCATTTCAAATTTTTTTCTTATACCAATAAATCAATGAAAGTTTCATTTGTTCCAATCAGCAATATGAACATACAATAGAAAATTTTTCAAATAACATGGTAATGTTAAATAAATAATCCAACATTACAGTTTTAATCTTACACATTCTAAACTAGAAATATGGTTAGGTTGTTTCATTCTATCTTACAAAAGATTGGCTCCCAACTCCCTCGTTCAAAGGGCTGTCTCCATAACCAATGAAGATAACATAAAGAAGGAATAACAAAATGTTGAACGAGCTCTCATGCTAAACGATCACACAAACAATCAAATTGATAGAGAAATCAGGAAAAACACGAGAGAAAGCAAGTCAACAGAACCAACTAAGGAAAGAGAGAGGAAAGTAAGCACGATCCTATCCTTCATCTAAGGTATAACCAAACAAATAGGTAGAGTTTTCAAAAAACACAACATTCAAACAGGAAGGTATATATTTTTGATAGGAAACATTTCCATGATATTTTTGGTCCAACAATCATCTGTTTTGGTAAAACATCCTCAAGTTGGTTTGCTTCTCAACTTTTTATATAAGTATTCATTCTCATGGTTGAAGATCCATCTTGTAAGTGAAAAAAAACTCTTTTCCGAAAATGATAGTTTTGGAATGTGAATTCAGATATTCTGTCCAGAATGTGCATCTCTGGCCCAAAAATTCAACATCGGCTATTTGGCTCAAAAATCCAAAATTTCAGATTTCCGAAGAGAAAAGTTAGACTCTTACGTATTATCTTTACTTTTTGGCAATTTCCATAATCTTTTTCACAAAAATAATTAGAAATAGACAATTGGATAGTTTCTCATAACTTTCACAACAAATTTAATTCTTTAGAAAAATTAAGCTCTTCTAAACAATCATTATGATTCCAAAGGATGGGAAAAATAATCGTATTTTCTGATTAAAATGTAAAAGATGGCATTGTTCGAAGCAAATAATTTTTTTACTAAACATGCTGTTATAATTCAAATAATTATTTATTGTTTATTCTTTGAATTCCCATAAATTGAACCAGATATTCTTATTTTCCTCCAAATTGTTTACTATGCTATTTACTTTCAGATGATTATATAATATTGATACATTTCTTTTGATGCTTAAAAAATGTGACCATTCGTTTGAACAAATTTTATTTTCTTGAGTAGTTTTTTTTCGTGTCTTGCGGGAAAATTGAATGAAAAAGTATACACATAATTACACAGGACGATACAATTTTTTTTCCCGAAAACCCAGTAATCAAACTATAATTTCCGGAAGATTGTCGACGCACTGAATCTGAATCCCGCCTCAGGATGATTCGAAACTTCTTTTTTCAATCTATACTTACCTTGAAGAGCAGAAGATTCTGAAATTTGCTTTATTTAAGGTTAGATGACACAGATTTTAGCTCAGCACTACGGAAGCTCTAAAGTTCAACTACCTAATGCGAAATTAATTTTCCTACTTGGAAATTTGAAATTCCAAAATGTGAGTGGAAATTTGTAAAAAAAAAAGGATTTCGTTAATTCAACTATTTGGTTGGAATTGAACTTTTTTGTTTAAAATTCAACTATTTTTGTAGAAAATTGAGCTTTTTGTTCAAAACTCAAATTATTCATGCGAATACTGAATCTCTGAATAGAAAATACATTTTCCAAATAAAAAAAAAATATTATTGGCTTCAGATTCCAATTTTTCTGTACGAAATTTGTTTGGGTCTAAAATATAAACAATTCGATATAAAATTTAACTATTTTGTCAAAAATGACCTTTTTGGTTGACAATTCAACTGTTTGTGTAGGTAATTGATATTTTTAGCTTGAAATTCGAAAACTTCGTATAAAATCAACTATTTGGTTAAAAATTAGTTTTTTCTTGCTGAAGCTCATTACTGTCCTCTTGATAAAAAAGAATGTTTTCTTAAAAATTCGTACTGATTGATACAAAATAAATCTTCATGGTGAAAAATTTGTTAAAATATCGTTGAGAAGTCGTCTAGTTGGTTCATGATTCTACTATTTCCTAAAGAATTGGTCTTTTCTCGATAAAATCAACTAGTTGAGAATCCGTTTACTTTCTTCTCAGAAGAAATTTTGTCAACAGAAATCCAATTGTTCAATTTTTTCTCAAAACTTATGTACTTCATTTTAAAATTAGTCTATTGGTAGAAATTTTTTTCGCATCAAATTTCATCTGTGTGGTTAAAAAATCCATATATTTTGTTGAAAATTAATTTATTGCGTTAAAAGTGTGACAGTTGTGAAAATAATGAAATATTGTAATATATATGGCAGATGAAAAAGACTGGAAGGTATTAGAAAAAAAGGTACCAAGAGGTTATGTTTGGAAAATGCAAGAAGCAAGAAAGGAGCACGAGAAAGGGAAAGGGATGGGTGGCATGGTATCAGGGGTAAGAAAGAATCTTATGATAGATCAGGGAGCAAAGGAAGAGGGCGGGACAAATGATGGAGTTATGCTGAGGAAATGAAAGTGGGGGACAAAATTTGGAGTAGCATGCGTTTACAGGAGAAGAGGGGAAGAGGAGGAATGCAAAGAAATAAGTAGATGGATAGAAGAAAAAGGGGAAGGTCTGGTATTGATTGAAGGTGACCTTAATGCGTGGACTGGAAATCAGGGATGAGAGGGATGGAATAAAGAGAAGGAAGTGTTCATGAGGAAATTGAAACATGAGGAAATAGATCGCGAGGGTAGGATACTTCTGAACTCGATAGGAGAAGCAGAATGGTTCTTTCTTAATGGGGATATAAAGGGGGACGAGGATGGTGGAATAACATCCACAGAGAAAGGAGAAACATTAATTGAATTTGTTCTTGCAGAAGAAAGGGTGAGAAAGCTTATGGTAGAAATGGAAGTGGGTAATGAGATGGGCTTAGAGCACTTCTCAGTAATAGCGAAATTGGAAGGAGGTCCTAAACATTCTAGAGGTCGGAAGGGAGGAGAAAAAGTAAAAACGATAAAAATGAGGTGCTGGGGAAGAGAAAAATTGAAGGAATCCGGAGAAGACATGGAGAATGAGAATCTAAAAGGTAAAGAAGAGGTTAGGGTAGACGAGATAAGAGGAAGAATGGAGTGAGCAATAGATAAGGTAGAAGAGGTTGTGATACCAGAAGAGAAGGGGAACACAGAAAGAAAAGAATGGTGGGATCCGGGATTTAAGGAAGGTAAAGGGAAAATAAAGGAGAGTGTCAGAGAATGGAGCAGGGGAGAGTTTAGCAGAAGGGAGTGCTACAGAAGGAAGTGAGAATATGAGGAAATGGTAGACGAGAAAAAGCAGAAGGAAAAGGAAAGATATAAGGAAGAAGTGGAAAAAGCGGTGTAGGAAGGACGAGTATGGGAGGTGATAAATAGGGAAAGAGGCAGAAGGGAAGGCATGATTGGTGATATTAAAATGTGTGGATGGACGGAGTACTTCAAAGGACTGTTAGCGGAGGAAGAAATTAAGGTTCAAGAAGAAGGAGGGGAAGAGAAAAACGATGTAAGTAGGGGGGAGGGGAAGTAAACGAGGCGATTGGAAGACTAAAAAGAAATTGAGTAACAGGAAAGGATGGCATAGGAAATTGAGCTCTCAAATTCGGGAGGGGGAGAGGAGTAAGAGGAAAAGGGTAAAAAGGTGGAGGATTATAGGGGTATTGCTCTGATGTCGGTGGGGTAAAAGATCTATGCATAAGTGCTTAGGAACAGGCTAGAGTCAAGTAGGCAATAAAAGTAAGATCTTAGGTAGCAGAAAGCTCTACTCTCTAGCATATGCGGATGATGTGGTACTATTAGCAGAGGACGAAAGAGGATCGAATTAGATGTTCGGAGGGTTTGAAGAGTACGTAAAGGGAAAGGATTTCAAGGTAACCGTTAGTAAGACCAAGATAAGGTATTTCAGGAATTGAAGAAAGAAAATAGAGTACATGTAGAAGTTTGACGAAGAACTGATTGAACTAGTGGAGGAATTCCGTTTTTCAGGGTTTTGGTTTGGAGCAGGGGGAGGCAACGAGCTGCAAGTTAGAAAAAGGATGGAGTGTGCGAGTAAAATAATGGGACAAGCATATGGCATAGGGAAGAGAAGGTTTGGAGATGATTGGAGGATGAGAATATGGATGTTCGATGTGTTCGGGAAGAACTAGGTAGGGAGAAAATGGTAGTTTGGCAAGTGAAGAGAGCATGGACGTTTGGAGAGAAGCTGAAGAGGGGAGAGGGAATAGAGGCAATACAGAAGGATCGAAATGGGAAGAAGAGAGACAGCAAATGAGGAAAGAATGTGGTTTTCATGAAGGGAGTGTAGATTATCAGGAAATAGAATTGGAGATGTTGGTGAGACATGGAGAGGAAAGAAAATTATGGAATCAAAGTACAACAAGTGGTATAAGATGGAATATATGCTGAAAGACTATACTGGAAACAATAGGAAACAATTGAAACGTGCAATTTCAAATTGTTCTTATCAACAATGGAATGCTGAACTAATCATTGAATGAGACACTTATTTTCTTAACAACCAGTAGTAGGTGCAGGTCCCCTGTTTGATAAGGGCCATGATATAGATTGTGGAAAGGAAACATGCAATTGCCAATGTGAACAATGGAGGCAGTAGAGCACGATGCTCACAAACCCTATTGGATTAGGTTTCGCTTGAAGAGTCCGTAAGCAAGCTGATTCGACGATAACCTAAATGCAAGTCGATCAGATCCAATTAATCGAACTTCATGAATATTCATCGGAGATTCTAAACTTCCTACGTATTTTAGGATTAGTGATTTCAAACATTTCTACAATTAGATAAATTTTCTAAGTTCATGTTCTTACTTTAATTGAAGAGGGTCCAACCAACCTTTGAACATGAAGGAGTTGGTTTGAGAATCAATGTATGCGAATTTTCAATTTTATACCGAAAAGTCAGAAGTGGATCATAAAAAAGTGCTAATGTGGAAGAATCCATAAAATTCACGAAGTTTCTCTTAGAAGTGAAGAAACGTTCTTTATGGGACCAATAGGATTGGCTTCTCGAGTTTTTTTACAATTTTCAGTGCGGATGTTTCAAGTATCTATATAAGAACAAATGCTGGAGAGGGAGTTGGAGAAAATAATTGTTTCAAACAAAAATATATTTATATGTATTATGTAAGAAAGTATGATTTCTTTGTTTCTGATGGCAGAAGAGGATATGTCAGAAGGGGGGGGGGGGGGCAGACGAAGACGAAGAAGAGGACGAGCCAAGAGATAATGTCACAGATAAGGAGAAAGAGCAGGAGAAAGGGAGGGAGAAAAATGCCTACAGATTATAATCACATGAAAAAATAAGTGACTAGGTAGGGAGGGAAACGATAGAAGAATAAAAAAAAAGAAGAGGCAGAGATCAAGATGATGAGTGAAAGTATGAGGTCACGGATAATCACCGGAAGAAGCAAGAGAAAGGAAGGGGAAGAAACGCTTATGGAATCTTTTTGGATACAAAGATAAGTAAGTCTTAGCAGAAGGTACGAGAACTGAGATGAAAATGGAGAGGGAAATGGAATGACAAATTAGAATAAGAACAGGATAATAAAAAGTGAAACTGACGGTTGAGTGGCAGATGTGATAGAACAAAAAGGAAAAATCAAACAGACAAGAAACGAAAATAGAGAAGAATTTTCACCTGTATCGCTCTTCATCCCTCGTTTCTCTGTGGGGTCACGAGCTGAAGATTGGGAACAAAAGGTCGAAATTGAGTAAGTATGGAGAAAAGATGACAGTCTTACAAAAGATTTACATAGATGACATGGTGGGGATGTGCGGAAGCAGAAAAAGGTAAAAACAGGAAGGTTAGAGCCGATGATTTGAAAAGGAAGGTGAAGGGATGCAAAAGTTTCCAGATCTGCTTGATCTCAGAAGGTGAACCAAGAAGAAGGTCTGTAGACAAATAGACAATAGTGACTATATTAAAATGTTTCAAAAGGTATGGAGAGGGAAACAGAGTGACAAAGTAAAACAAGAACAGGAGACAGAAGAGAAACTGACGTGTAAGTGGCAGATGTGATAGGAGAAGAAGAAAAGGCCAAGAGGAGAAGAAGTGGGAATAGAGAAACTGAGAAGTGAAAAGGCAAGGTTAAGAATAAGGAGAAGGAGCAGGAGTAAGAACTGAGGAGAATCTTTTTATTTCTAATAGGAAAGGAAATTTTGTACTAGTATTAAGTGACAGTCTAGGAGGCGAAAATGTGGAAAAAGTAATGATTAGAGTGATAAAGTCACATTGAGAGATAACATCGAATAAAAAAGGATAGAAGTGGAAAGGTACTTTATTGCCAGAAAAGGGTTTGTGGAAAAGCAGAGAAGGGATAATAATAAGAAGAAAACACATGTCAGAGTAAATATTATTTCTCCTCTGCTGATCTTCATTTACTTTGTAAGCTGGGATTAGTCTGGTACTTTATTCTCATCGCTCTTGATCCCTCGTTTTTTTGTGGGGACATAAGCTGGGAATTCTGAACAAGAGGTCGGAATGGAATAAGTATAAAGAGAAGATGACAGTCTTACAGAAGATTTAGGTGAATGAGATGAGGGGGATGTGCAGAAGTAGAAGATGGTAGAAGGAGAAAGGTAGAAGGAGAAGGGTAGAAGGGGGAAGGTAGAAGGTCAGAGCCGATAATTTAAAAAGGAAGGTGAAGAGGAGCAAAAGTTTTCAGATCTGCTTGATCTCAGAAGGTGAACCAAAAAGAAGGTCTGTAGACAATAGTCACTATTGTAAAATGGAAGAAACGATGTGCAGAGGGAAACGGAGTGACAAAGTTGAACAAAAACAGAAGGATACAAAAGAAAAACTGACGCGTAAGTGGCAAATGTAGAAGGAGAAGAAAGGAAAGCCGCGAGGAGAAAAAGCGGGGATAGAGAAACTGAGAAGTGAAAAGACAAGGTTCAGAATAAGGAGGAGAAAGAGCAGGAGTGAGAACTGAGGAGAATCTCCTTATCTTCAATAGGAAGGGAAATTCTATAAAAGTGTTGAGTTACAGACTAGGAGGCGATAGTATGGAAAAAGTGATGGCAAGAGTGACAAAGTTACACTGAAAGATAACATCGAATATAGAAGGATGGAAGTAAGAAAAGGTGGAATATTTGTTTATATTCTCTCTCTGTTACGGGTTTGAGAGTCTCGGTAAAACCTTCTCTCTATCCCTTCGCACGCCTTACCACTAACTCAGGGGTGAGGGAGACGTACAGTTTACGGGGGGTTTCGAACCACCAAGAGCAACAGCTACTTATTACTTGGAGAACTTGAAGAACTCCAGAGGTAACGGGCTCACGTTTCTCCGTGGCCTACCGAAGCTCTTTTAGAGTGCAAGGCGAGAATCGAACCTACAACCAGACAGTACCAGTGGGTCCAAAGCTAATGCCTTAGCCCCCACGACCAATTGACTACTTCTCGGAAGTGAGAAAAGGTATTCGATTACCGGAAAAGGATTCAAGGAAAAACGGAGAAGGGATGATGAGAAGAAGAAGAGATATGAAAAAGGAAATTGTATTTCCGCTTTTCTGTAGGGTCACGAGTCGAAGATTGTGAACAAAAGATCGAAATGGAGTAAGTATAGAGGGAATACGACAGTCTTACAGAAGATTTGAATTAATAAGCTGATGGGAATGTGCGGAAGTAGAAGAAGGTAAAAGTAGGGAGGTTAGAGCCGATAAAAAAAAGGAAGGTGAAGAGAAGCAAAAGTTTCCAGATCTGCTCGATCTCAGAAGGTGAACCAAAAAGAAGGTCTGTAGACAAAAGTAGCCATAGTTGGATGTGAGAAACGATAGGTATCTCTTTAAAGAATGTAATATAGAGTTGAAGGAAGTGGAGCCTGTCGAGGAGGTTCAAGTGATATCAAATGTAAGAGAAGGAAAAAGAGATGAATGTATGGTAAATATGTATGAGGAACAGTAGGGTTGAGATGGACCGAAGATGGTGAAGATATGAGAAGTAAGAGATGTGAGGTTAAGAAGGTGGAGGAAGAGAGAAGAGCGCCCAAAACCCTCTGTTTACAATAAGGGAAGAAAATTTATGATTAAAGGGAAGGAATAGAAAACATGCGAAGGGAGATGTAGCAGATAAGAAAGGAAGAAGGAAATTTGAAAATTAGGAAATAAAGGGAAAGAGGTACTAAGAATGTAGGAGGTATAAAAGAATCATCAATATAGAGCCTTTTAAGTTAAAAAAATAGTTCGTAATCAAAAATAGTGAACTGGTTGGAAATTGCGACCCGCAGCTCAATTTGTCTGCGAAAGTCCATTCCTGAACCACTCTGCGCCATAGCGATTATATTTGAGGACTGTGTTTGATCTCTGGTCGGACGTGAAAGGTTAGAAGACCACTGGAGGACCCTGTTATCGCTAGTAATTAAACGGATATTTCTGGCCTGCCAACCATCGATCGCCACATCAATAAACGAATTGAACCTGAGGCACGATGGCAGAAATTCAAAGGTAGAGAAAATCTTTCCGACAAATTAATTTACCTCCTAACCCCTTTTGAGGCAGAAAACTTCACAAAGTCCTGGATTTTTGTGAAATTGGATTAGATTGCAGGGGGAATGAGTCAAGAATAAAATTTATCCTGGCCTTCCAAAAAATATGATATTGGAAGTGCACACATACAAGAAGACAGGCTGGATAGTGTGATAACGGAGCCGCATTGCGGTACACCATGCTTTGCAACCGCGCACATTACCCAGGCGGCCGAACAAACTTGCCCCTCGCATCGGAACTCATCCCCTCGTCCCTCAACCCCTTACCACAATGTGTTACGAGTATTACCTTACCTCTCTCATCCTCTATCCAAACCTCTCATTCTCTTTGCATCAGCGTATGTGTATTACTGGCAAATGGACAAATCCTCGAATCAAGAGATAACCAAAGTAGAAACACTATTGCAGCGTTTACATGCTCAAACGGAATAAATGAAAAAGGAATATCAGAAAAACAATGGATTGGATTGGTCAGATATTTTGCATCCGTTCCCGCAAATTCTCCCAATCAACTTTTGTAACATCTCCCTTCCACTCGTCACACTCAATTACCTCTAGACGGATTTGTACTTTCACTATCCCCACATGTTCTCTAAACTTTTTCTACAACTACAAGCCTCCACAAACCTCTCCTTCCTCAAGAGAAAATCACTTGTTTGTCATCCTCTCCCTCCTTTCAACTTTCTCAACACTTCTTATTTTAGTCCTCTCCCTTCAATTAAATCCTCACACACCCTTTGGACAGTTTCCCTTGTCGCTCTTCTGACTTTATTAGCTCTTTATCTCCTTCCTTATGCTAACCACTCATCCCCAGCCTTCTCATCTTGTACATTCCTCGTTTCTCCTTCTTACTACCTCCCCAGTATGATTTTCCACACCGTACCTTTTGCACTTGCCCCAATTAGGCTGACAATCACTACTTGAACCCTTCTCCATCAAAAAGAGTCACTCATCTTTTGTTTCACTCTCCTACCCAACTAAATCGACGCTCCGAGTCTCTATTCCCCTCTCCTTATTTTTACCCTTTGAATCTCCTCTCAACTTATTTTTTCCATTCTTTTGCCTCTTAGACTCCTTCCGTTCCTCTCCCATAATATAAACTCATTACTTGCCTTTTCTTTAATATTTTTCCCTTACCCCTTGAACATTATCTACTCTCTCTGACCCATCCACAATTTTCACCTATCGGTATTATTATCACCAACTTTATCACCTCTCTTCTCCCACTCGCATACTCCAATATAAGCCCCTCTTTATTCTTATCAATCACTCAAACTTCTAGCCTTTAGATTCTCTTCTTATCGCTCCTCTGATCCTTGAATCCCCTCACTCTCTTTCCCATCCCGTTATATGATCTCCAGCCTTCTCATCTTACTATCCCCAATGTCCCTATAATTCTTTCCACAGTCTGAGCTTCCACCCTATATTTCTTGCACTTACTTCTATTTCCCTTGCACTCATCCTTCGGGTCCCCCGGAAACAATCACTCATTTTCTAGGCTTCCTCTCTCATCCAACTTCATCCTTATTCTAAGTCTCCACTACCTTCTTCTTATATACTTTCCTAAAATACCATCACTCCTCTGATTTCTTTAGTCCTTACCCCGTTCAGAGTCTTTCCCTTTTGCCTTATCTCTCGCGAACTTGACCAGTGTGCAACCTTATCTCTTCTAATCTGTACCCCAACTCGTCATTTTCTTCCAATCAATGTTTGAGTATTACTGTATAACAGACTCTCACTTGCTGGAATAGAATCAATGATAAAGAAAAACTACAAAAACAATGGACTAAAATTTGCAAGAAATGTTTTTTTCCCAACAGATTCTTTGATTCGACTCTCAAGTCTCTTATATAGGTTTCCCTGACCTCTCTCTTCTACTCCTTACCATCAATCTTCTTCATCTAGTCCATCCAACACCTCTTTCTCCCTGGCTTCTCGAACACTTTACTCCTTTCCCTATACCGTTGAGAGATACCTTCCCTTCTCCTCTTATCTACCTCTCTTCTCTTCTTCTAATTACTTCTTCAGCAGTCCATGCCAGTCAAATGTTTCTCTCACTTACCCCTTCAGCTCGCTTCTGCCAGAAACAGTCAACATCCAGTTTACCTACTACATCTAATTCCCCCACTGTTAACATCTCAATCTCCTACCTCTTTTAGTTACCCTGCAATCTTCCTTCAGACGTACCCAGTCTTTCCTGTATCCACTCACCCAGCAAATCTCTCCTATATACTCCCATCACGTATTCCTTCAACTTTCCTTCGCATTTGCACTTTCCCTCCCTTCTAACTCTATCATTTTTGCCTCTACGTCCCTTGAACTTTGCGAATTTTTTAAATATAACCGTACTCCTCCCCCTCTAGTTTTCAATTCCAACCACTTTTTCTCCCTCCATGAACGAATCTGTATTATTCTGTCAGGTACTGTCCAACAAGGATGTGATTCTAGTACGCATTGAATGAAATAAGGAAATGCGATTTTAAGGTTAGGGCCTGGGTGAATTATTTATTTAATACATTTCTTAAAAGAACCATTAGATACCGAATAAGATTTGATTTTAAATTATATTTCTCAACTCTGATATTCATTGTCTCCTTTTTTTTTTGTTTCAGGTGAGCTTTCTTTTCTCTCGATACATGAACGTGGAGACAACTAAAGGGTAAGAGAATGGAAGAAAAAAACTAAGATAGTAAGGAAAGTGTCCGAAAGGTGCCAATCAAAAAACTTTTTGCGGCTTCTTGAGTCATTTATGAAGTCCTGTAAACCTGCTATTTCCCTATTTGCCCTCATCTTCATTTCCTCTCCATTCCCCTCTTCTCGCATTCTCCCTTATT
This sequence comes from Neuroterus valhalla, assembly GCA_011762715.2. Classification (NCBI taxonomy): domain Eukaryota; kingdom Metazoa; phylum Arthropoda; class Insecta; order Hymenoptera; family Cynipidae; genus Neuroterus; species Neuroterus valhalla. The sequence continues at coordinate 19,748 of WSXT02085243.1, forward strand.
CTCCGCTCATTGCTTACCGCCTCCCTCCACTTTCCATAAACATCCTCCCCTCCGTTTTACTGAATTCGTTCTTGATTTTCTCCCCTCAATTCATTTCACTCTTTTCTACTTCCTCGCATTCCTTTCCCCTACTTTTTCTCTCCTCTCTGCTCTTTCCCTTCTCTCTTCCAACTTCTCAATTCCTTTTCTCCTCATTTCTCATCTCCTTTACTTGTCTCCTCTTCCTGTCTCTTCCTTCTCTGCTCCCTTCATTTTCCTTCCTTCTCTTCATTCTACTCTTCCCTACCTATACTCCTTTTACTATTCCTCACATTCCCTCTTTTCTCTCCAAAATACAAGCTTATTTATTGGTATCAAGATTGCTGCATATGCATTAGAGACCCTCTCTAGAGGAATCAGTAGGAAAAATTCAAAATTCCTTGTTTCTTCAGAGAGCACTTCCTATTATTTGCATTTTTATTGATCAAAGGAAATGAGTTATGCACAAAGGAAAATTATGCAAGACTTTACTCTTAGAATGTTTTCAGCCTCTATCAAGAACTAATAACTAATTCAGTTCTAATCTTTCTTCCAAGCATTCAACGAACTCATTCTATCTGGTGCATACACCCTCTTCCTGTTTCAATCTTCACTTATGTCTCTAACGTTGTTTTATCACATGTACCTGTAGGTCTTTCATCTTGTCTTCTGCTCATATTGAATTTGCCATCCTTCTCTACCTTTAATCTAGCCTCTCCTAAGTCTTTGCTTTTATTTAACAAAATACCTCCCCTATTTTCTTGCTTTCTTAGTCATTCCAATTTTCTCGTGTTTCATTTTCTCTTTTTTCAGATACACAATCTACTTTTCTTCTTGCTCCCTTTTACGTCTTGATCGACCTCTCCATTATTGTTACTTGACGTTTTTTCATTAAGGATCTTCAGAAAATGGGAACTGTCCTATTCGACAAAAATGTTCCTTATCTGTAGTTTTTTCTTCTCCGGAAATCTTTCTATCAAGTTTCACAAGACTCCGTTGCCAAAAGCTGAAATTTTCATTCAGCATAAACACTCCATTCGGAGCACAAAAGCAAGGAAAATATTAGTGGAAGTGTAATTTTTTACTTTGCTTCTCTAACTAACATTATCGTTCTCATAAAATTAGAAAGAAAATAGTTTGCAAGGGGAAGTAATGGGAAATTTCTTCTATTCTCCCTACTCCTCTTTTACATTCTATCACTTGTCATGCCTTATCCTCACCTCCCTCATTATTCCTTCCCCTTCCTCTCACACCCTCTTTTATGCGTTATACACCTTACCATCTCCGTTTCTCCTCGCCCCTCACAGTTATCTCCTTCTCTTCTTCCTTTCTCTCGCTCACCTTCTTTAACAGCATTTATTTGTTCTCACTTTCTCCTCTTCCATTTCTTCATTTTCCCTTCTATGACACCCCTTTGCATTTCTTCATACACCGCACAATGCTCACTTTCTTTCCCCACTTTTAGCCCCGTTGGTTTCCTCAACCCTATTTATTTGTCTTCCTTACTTTCTTCCGCTGCCTCTTCGCACTCTATTCTTCCCTTTCCCTAGTTTCGCTTTCTCCACATCTTCCCAATATAGCTTACCAACCTTATTTTCTCTTACCACCGTTACCTTCTCTAACCACTCGCAGCTCCACATTCCTCTTCCCCTTACATCTCACTCCATCTATTTCAACCCTGTTAATTCCCTCCATTTTCCTATTCGCCCTTATTCTCTATTTTCTTAGTTATCCTCTATATACGCTTTCATAAACTATGTATCATCTTCTGCACGGATCCCTCTATCCTAACACCCCTCAGCTTCTCTTTCAGACCTTTCTCTCTTCCTCTCCCTTCCCTGTGACACATTAGCTGTAACTCCTTTATCATATCTACGTACTCCTTCTTTTTTGCGGTTCCCTCATTGCACATAATGTACTTTCTTTTTACCTTTTTCCCATCTCTTGACATTCCTTATCACACTATGGTTGCCCTTTCCTTTTCCTTTCTTCCTAAATGCGTTCTTCTGCACAAATCCTTTGACTTTATCCTTCAGATCTACTTATATCTCTTCCGCCGACTCTCCTTCGAAACTCACTCTTCCTAACTGCTCCAAGTATTTCTGTTTAGCCTCCCCTGACCATATCTCTCTCTCCACCCTCGACTTTTTTTCTCCTCCTTGATTTTCGCCGTCCTCCCTTTTTATCTACAATATTATTAGCTGATGGTCCGATTCTACCCTTTCTTCTAATACTTCCTACTTGTCATCCCTTCTCATTAATGACCCTCATAATACTTCTCTTCGCCGTTCAGACTTTCTTTCTGCTCTCGTTACCATCTGTTGCTTACTTCTTCTAACAATACTAATTTTTTCTCCCTCGCTTCTTCCTACTTCTCCTTTTTCCCATCTCTTTCTTTTCTGTGAAATTCCTCTAAATTTCTTTATACGCCTCACTACCTCATTCAACTTCTTTTGCTTTTTCATTACTCTCTGCACATGCTTTACCTCTCACTTGAACTATCTCAACCTAATTTATACGTTTTTCTTCATTATTCATACATCTTTTTATTCTTGCTAGCGACCGCTACTCTCAGTAACCCTTTACTCACCCTTCTCGCATTCTTATTGCTACAACCTCCCCCTTTCTTCCCTCTCCAGTTTCCATTACCTTCCTTTTTTCCGTTCACACTCGACGAATGCCACCTGGGAATCCAAAATATTGCTGTAATGCTCATACAACCATCCTGCGTATGCTTCTATTTCTCTTCTTCCCATCCGCGTCATCTGCACTCCCTCTTCCCATCTCTCTCCGAATTGGTTACTTCTTTTAGTTCATATACCATTCTTCCTCTAGCTCTTTTTTCCTATCGCATTTTTTCTCCTCTTTTTTCTTGATATTTCAGCAATCTTTTTATTCTTATCACCACATACTATTTTACATATATGCATTCCCCTATCCTCTCTTATTTCTCTAACACTTGCCTTTCTCAATCATTTAATTCCTTTTCCTTGAAGTTTATATTTCTCGCTCCCTCTATGTGTCCAACCCCGGAAAATTATATTGTTTCCTCCAATTCAGGTGGTACTTTACGACTGCTTCTCTCAACTTCCTTATAACACATGCCTTCCTCTATTTACAGATTTTAATCTTTATTGAACTTTTTGTTTTCTGTTTCTTATATCTCTTTCATAACCAATGTGCCGCTTTTTCAATTCTCTTCCCAATATGCGTCCCACTTCCTATTTCCTTCATGGTAAGACCAAGAAAGTCAAATTTCTTTACTTCCTCAAACTGTTTACCTTTCCAGTGCTCAGCCTTCTCTCTCCCGCTCTGCCTCTCACCCCGAACCTCTCCTTCTCCTCTCATCTTCTCCTCTCAACTCCCTCTTTCTCACAACTATCTTCTCTCCTTCTCTTCTTCTCTTCATTCTTTTGTTCCTTATCTTCTTCTCTTTACTATCTCCGTATCTCCTCATCCTAACTCTCTCCTCCTCTCCTTCTCTTAACTTTCTTCTTCTCTTTTTGTCTAAACTCTATCACTTTCTTCTCTTCATCTCTTCCTCTCAAGTCTCTTCTTCTCTACATCTTTCCTTTCCATTTCGTCCTTCGACTCACTTTTTTCCCTAACTCTGTTCCGATCCTAACTCTCTCTCATTCTCTCCAACCTCTTATCTCATCGGCTTTCTTCCTATCTCAACCCTCTTCTTATCTTCTCATCTCCTAATTTCTTTAACTTCTGATCATCACTTCTTCTCTTATTCTCCTAACTCTTTCCTCCGATACTTCTTTTTCCCTTTTCTCTTCTCCTCTCCTCTTCTCCTCCTCTGATCTTCCTCTGCTCTTCTTTCCAGATTCCGCTGATTCTTTAGCTCTATCCTTATTTTCTTCTCCTAACTTTCTCGTTCTATTTCCCTCTTTCGCTCTTTACGCTCTCCTCCTCTCCTTCTCACTACTATCTCCTCCTCTCTCGTCGCTTCCGTATCTTTTCTTCTCTCCACTCTCATGTCTCTTCCTCAATACTTCTTTTCTTCTATTCTCCTATTCTCTTCCTTTTGCTCTTCTTTCCAGATTCCGCTGATTCTTTAGCTCTATTCCTATTTTCTTCTCCTAACTTTCTCGTTCTCTTTCCCTCTTTTGCTCTTTACGCTCTCCTTCTCTCCTTCTCACTACTATCTCCTTCTCTCTCGTCGCTTCCTTATCTTTCCTTCTCTCCACTCTCATGCCTCTTCCTCAATACTTCTTTTCTTCTCTTCTCCTATTCTCTTCTTTTTGTCTTTTTTCCGTATTACTCTGCTTTTTTTGACTCTATTCTTCTATTCTCCTCTTAACTTACTCGTTCTCTTCTTCTCTCCTTCTCTTAACTCTATCATTCTCTTCTTTTCTCATCACCTGCTCCTCTTCTCCTCTCTTGGTACAATCTTCTTCTCTTATTTTTTTTCCTCTGTACTCTCTTCTCCTATTTACCCGCTTCTTCTCTTCTTTTCTTAACTCTCTTCTTTGCTTCCTGCATATCTTTTCCTCTCAACCCTCTCTTTCAGTATGATCTGATGCAAACACTGTTTTTATTTGAAAGAAGTGTTCCAGGATAATATTTTTTTTATTATATAACCTCTATTTCGTATGTGCAAATACTACCATATCATCAGCACCTACTAATACTTATAATCTTCCTTCCCCTTATCACCTTTGATATCGTCTTCTCCTCTCCATCGCAACTCTCCTATCCCAAGAGTATATAGTCGCTTTTGAATCCACGAACACTGCTGACTTTATTTCTTTCTCTGCTCTTATGCTTTTATTTATACAATCATTCAGCACAAAAATATGACCGTTCACTCCTCTACCTTCTTCAAATCCTGCCTGATTTTTTCCATATTCCTCTAACCACCTCTTCTGTATACCCTTTCAAACATTTTCCTCTCCTACCATTTAAAATACTCTCTTCATATTCCTCAACCTTATCGGGATTCCATGTATCTCTGTTGCCTTTCCTCATTCCAAGGACCCTATCGCCCTGGCTATTCCTTTCCTTGTGATATCTTCTCCTTCATCTTTTTCCTTTTCCCCTTTCTCTTTTTTCGTTATTTCATTTTCTCTCCTTCTTACAATCTCCATAGAATATTGTTTATATCCCCACATTTTAATCTCTTGATTATCTATTAGCAACTTTCTTTTCTCTCTCACAACTTCCTACTCTTTCTACTCCTTTTTAGAAAGATATAAAAGAAAAATGCTTCTCTCTTCATTCCGACTATTAAAATCTTGTAACGACTCAACACCAACTTGCATCCACTCCGCTATATATAATAAACCAAACCATTCCTTTTGTTCCTAAATTTCCTGGTTTTCGAAGACACATTTCCTTCCTTTCCTTCTTTCCTTCCTTTCCAGATTCCCTTCACTCTATACACGTCTGGTTGCTTCCGCTCCAATTCTTTTTTTTGTTTCCTTAGTATTCAGTCTATCATTTCTTTGTCAAATTTGGAACAGAATGGCTCAGTAACTCTTTAGTAATTTCTTTCATAATTAACTTCATTTATGGTATAACTAGCTATTTTTACTCGAATTCGGTTGGGTGGACTTGGGTTCTACTTCAGAATATGTTTAAATTTCCTGTACGTTTCATGAGTTTTATGGAATATTGTATGGAACCTTCTGTACTGTTTGTTTAATATTTCAAAATTTCTGGGAAATCCTGGATTATTTTGAAATTCTTGAAATAGCTGATTCTAAAATACTTAGAATATCCGCGAACATTCTTGAGAGTTCTTGAATGTTTCTAAAAGGTTCTATGACAGAACATTCCACGCTGCTCTGTTCTGGAATGTTCTTGCCCCATCTATTGTACTCTACAAGTTTATGGAATATTCTGATAATTTCTTGACTATTCTAAGATTTTTTCAAAGGTTTTGGTCTGCTGCGGAAAATTTTTGCCTAGCCTGAAGTAGTTTGGAATGTTACAGAATGTCCTGGAAGGTATTTTGCCATTTGAGAATATTCTGGAACATTGTTGAATGCTCTGTAGTTGAAATTTGAGCAGATCGTACATTTGATGTGAGAAGTCTCCTTCCTCGACTTCCACAT
>WSXT02085244.1:0-26176 GCA_011762715.2 Neuroterus valhalla
GTTTGTACACGATCGAAACCCGAAATACCTTATTCCATCATAATGGATCATCGTGAAAGCATTAAATCTATAATCCTTGATATTGAAACTCTGCCTCTGGGACTCATTCATTCCAAAATTTTGGAGACCCTGTCAACGCCATCAAAAGGTTCTAATATGTTGTAAATTTTCAATTTACAAAATGACAAGGCTTCAGAAAAGAAATATTAAAAAATGGAGAAGCTTTTCAAAATTATAAAACTGAAATTCCTAAGAGTCAAGGAGTGAAGCTTTCAAATCCGAAATATTAAATTATTATTATTAAATTATTAAATTATTATTAAATATTAAATTTGGAAAAGCCATAGAATTTTTAAGGGTTCCAAGTTTAGAAGCCCATCAGTTGAAACCCTTGAACAATTTATAAGCATTCTCATATTGAATTCCTCCTGAACTTATAGCTTTTGAAGATTCGTCAAATCGAAAATTATACAAACCTAATAGAAGCCTCTAAATATTCACTTTATCTTTGGGACCAATTTATTTAAAAATTTACAAGACGCCGGGAGCTTGTAAAACGTTTAAATATTTGGAAATTTTCCAATTTGGAAGAATTATTATAAATTCGTAAGGCTTTGAATTGCTAATTTAAAAAAAGTACAAGCTCTTCAAAATCAGAAAACTGGAATTCCTCAAAGTAGAAGAGTCTTAACATTTTGAAGCTTATTGAAACTATAATAAATCAGGGTGGTGACTTGACCGGAAAACCAGGAAGACCGGGAAATGACCGGGAATTTTATTGACCGGAAAAAACCGGGAAATGACCGGGAGTTTAATTAAAAACCGGGAATTTACTAGACTCAACCTAGACTGTTAAAAACTCTACTGAATAAATACGAAAAATTACAGCTTCCTTTTTATGAATCAAAAAGAGATATTTTATCATTTTATTTAAGGAATGTAACGCTCCTTCAATCTGATTCTCAAAATTTTTAAATATATATACGTCATGAGAGGAAGATTTTTTTTCATTATAAGAAAAACTTTTTGCAGATTTGTTGCTCTGTGAGATTTTTTTAGCTGACTCAAATTTGGTTATCGAATTGATGATAGCCAGAACCTACAAAAAGAATTATTATCTTCATTCTTTCAAAAAAATGTATTTATCACGTTTTATTAGCTTTTCCTCATTTATTTGACTTGGGACAGGGGATTTCAGAAAATAATTATAGTTTTTATTTTAGGGCAGAGAGTTTCAGTGAAGAAGTATAATTTCACTCGGAACAGGGAATTTTTTACATGTTTACATTGTACATTGCAAATTCATCCTGTTTGAGTTAAAAATCAACTACTAGTTTGAAATTTAAACTTGTTTGTTGAAAATCAAATTTTCTTGTTACAGTTGCATTATTTAGATTCAAAATTAATCTCTGGTTAAAAATTGTAACTTCTTTGTTAAAATCAATCAATATTTTTGGTGGAAATTCAAGTATTCAGTTGAACATTGATTTTTGATTTCAAAAATGAAACTATCCCTTTGAGAATTTATGTACTTCGTGGAAAATTTGCCTCTTTTGTAGAAAATTATTCTTTTTTTTGGTACTATTAAGACATAATCCCTTACGGGGTAAGCGTAACTCGTAAAGCGTCATATTTATTCATTCATTTAAAGATTCATTATTATACCTGAAAATTCATAAATTTGATTGGAAATCAATTACTTCAACTGAAAAGTTAACTGTTTGATTTTTATAGGAAATTGATCTTTTCTAGTTCAAATTCGACAACTCGGGGAAAATTTGTCATTTTCAATTAAAAATTCAATTATTTCGTTGAAACTTCACATATTTTGTTAGAAAATCGATTTTTTGTAGAAAATTATCTTTTTCTTCGGAAGTTAATATTCTCCTTCAAAAAATCTTCTTTACGTTTAAAAATTCAAGTTATACAGTCAAACATTTTTCAATTTAGTCGAACATTTATGTAGTTAAAAACTCTTATATTGGGTGTAAAATTATTTTTCAAGCCAAAAATGTCACTATTCCATTTTTGTTTAGAAATTTTTATTTTTATGGTTCAAATTTCAACCTTTCCATTAAAAAATTGGATTTTTGTTAAAAGATGGAGTTGTATCGACCCTCAGTTGAAATAAAATTGATTTCAATTCTTATATGACCCCAAAGCCAATTTTACCATCAGCATATAAATATTATTGTATTTTTTGGTTGAAAATTAATTTTTTGTCAAAAATTGAACCATTCTAGTGGAATGTTCATCATTTCAGTTGAAAATTTTGTCTTTCCGGTTTAAAATTCACTTACAGTTAAACATTCACAATTTTATTTGATTCTCCATCATTTTGCGCATAAATGTAATAATTTGTTTGACAGTTAGTTTTTTTGTTATAAGTGATTTCTTTCAACTGAAAATTTAACTTATTCCAATTGAAAGTTCCATAATTTCAGTTCAAAATCTATTTGTTTAGTTAAACATACATTTTTTTTCAATTCAAAATTTGAGTAATCAAATTATCGTTGACCATTTATCTTTTTCAGTAAAAGTTAATTTATCTGTTTGAAAACTAAACTCCTTCAGTTAAGGATTCTTTTTTTTTGTGTCTAGAACACTTATGCTTGGTTTCAAATTGGTTTTTTTAAACTAAAAATGTTACTGTTCCATTTTTGGTTGAAAATAATTATCTTTTGGCTTTGAAATTCGAATATTTTGTTAAAACATTATATTTTATCAAAGAAAATGATTCTTTCTATTTGGAAATTATTCTTCTTGTTGAAGATTCACAATGTTATTTGAAAATTCATCACGTTGGTTGAAAAATGAACTATTTTGTGGAAATCTGTTGTTTTTTTTTTGTTACCGAAAATTCATTTTTTTAATTGTAAGTTTAACTGTTCCAATTTTTTGTAAAAAAATGATATTTGGATTGAAATAGATTTGGAATAAAAATAAATTTTAGCGTTTTACGACAAATATAAATATGTTATCTCTAGTTGACCAGGAAAATTGAAAAACTTGACTGGGGAAAACCGGGAAATGAATGTGAATTTGAAATCGCGCGCCGAATCGCCACCCTGTAAATAAATTATGGAATTTTCCACACTTGGAGGTTTTTCCAAAAAGCATTCTATATAAATTAGAAAAATATATATCATTTGATATATAATAATATGATATAGTCCTAATAATGTACACGAAAAACGAAAAATTTTTGAGAAGCTCAAAAATCCAGAAATATCAAATTTGGAAAAGTCCTAGAATTTTAAACTAATCTTAGTTAAGTAGTCCTCGAAGTCTCTTTATGTTTTCTGTTTCTTTGAGATCCATGTATTCGAAAATTCATAAGACTCTGGAAGTAAATTGGAAAGGCATTGAACTACGAACATGAAAAGAAGTAGCTCTTCAAAACTTTGAAGCTTCCAAAATTTAAAACTGTACATGATTGTAGAATTGGGAAAAAAAGGAGAAACGCTCCAGTCTCAAAAGCCTTCCGATTCGAAAACTTTTTGGGATTTCTAAGAAAATATGGAAAACGGCTCGAGAAAGAGAAATATAATTTCCTCTAAAAATAATAATTTAGAAAAAAATTAATGTTTACAGATGACGTGGTCGACGCTGGCCGTCGTGGTGATCTTCACAGTGATCGTGAGCGTGCATTCAGCTATAAATGAGGCAAGACCACACAGTAACAGACCTGGAAGATTTTTGTCCTTGCCAGTACCGCAAAAATGCGCGAACAGTAAGTATCATGAAAATTATTTCTCACCCAAATTAAAATGTTAACTTTGAACTGACAACAAATCATTCCTGAGATGAATGAAAAAATGCATAAAAATTCCTTTGAAAAATTTCCGTAGCACAAATATACTTTTGATGAGTCCAGACACTTCGCAAAAAGATTTTACTTTTGAAAAAAATTAAAATCAGTTGAAAAAGTAATACTTGCTAACCTTCGATCAGATATAAAAAAGCTATAAATCTTCAGCATTGAATTCTCATCTTCCATTAAGAATTGACAATCAATTAAAAAAAAAAGGTCGATACTGGCCTCAGATGAGTCGATTTTTCATTTATTGTGTTTATTATCGAGGATATAAATAAAATCAGAAGACATCCCAAATGCTTACTTCTTTGCTGGTGCGATGGAAGTGGAATGAGGAAACTTTGAAATACGATAAATCATGCTTTCGACCTTCGTGGGAAGTTATGATGCCCATAATAAAATGAACCACAAGCAATATATTTATGCACTTGTGGATTGAAGAAGAACCTTAGACCTTCGATAAGTACTTTTTAATGCTTATGTGACCTGGAACAAAATTTATTCATTCAATTCTGGTCAATAAAATTGAATATAATCTTTCACTTGAATCTGGTAAAAAGTTTTCTCGAGAATTTATAATTCAATAATAATCGTGAATTTGAAATTTCAATTCTAATACACATTAAAATTTGACACATTCGATTCTTCGACTTGCCCTGTCCCGTTGCACTTTCTCGACCTTCTTGCTGCAAGAAGAAATTTATCAGAACAGTTCAAATATCCCAGAAAAGTTAAATTTTTCATTGATTAATATGGTTATAAACCCATTTTGGTTCACAAATTTTCAAATATGAAAATCGGCCCTTTGAAAAATCAGGATCGAAAATTAAAATATTCTCGATGTCTTCAAAAAATACAAATGTTTTATAATTCTAGAATTTAGATCCTCTTTATTTTCTAAATATCTTTTGAATTATTAATAATCCTGAATATTTCCATAGAATAGAGACATTTGAATCTAAATTTCTGTACACAGAAGTCTTGAGAAATTCTAGTTGACCTATCATTTTGTCGTATTCATGTTCTTTTCTGAATTAAAATCGACCTTTCATAGAATATTAATGATCTTTTAAGGTCTTTTAATTTTAACTCTTGTTCTTTGGGAAGGATCTACAGTTTATGGTGGACGCTCAGGTTCTAAATGCCATATACATTTCCTCATCGTCGTCAAAGCACTTGGGGCAGCTACATAAGTCGTTCTTTCGTCGTTAATCCAAATTATCGCCAGGTGTGACGATGGCTCGCGTAACTCGAGTTGAATTCATTCAACATACATAAATTTTATAATCCCTTAACTTACTCAACGCGCGAAGGATTATTCTTGAAAATTATACATTTGTCAAGGGAAATAATGTTCATTAAGTAGAAGAAAGTTCGACACTGTGATTGGTTATAACGATTTGGGAATAACAAAAAGTGGTCCCAAGATAAAAATTCAAGCATCGTATCCAATTCGATCTGTTGCATAATTCCTCACAATTTTTAAATTAGAAACACTTGGAAATGCAGGAGTTTGAATAAAATTTTTCAAAATTCCTGCATTTTTTCCCCAATTTTTAATATACCTAGACAGTAATAATTTTTATAATACAAGTGGTTTCAGAAGTCTTAAATTGTTTTGATTTTGAAAAAAACTATATTTTGATCTTTCTAGTGTCAAATTTGAAGTTTAGGATTTTTTTAGACTAATGGCTTCTGATGATGAAGACTGCAAATTTACAATGTTTGTAAACTTGTTGCATTAATTTAAAAGTATTTCGATATTATTATTTCCAAATTCATGAAGCTTCGATGTTAACTTCATTCTTCAATTGAAACTGTTTTTGAAATGAGAAATTTTTCATGCAAGGAAACTGATTGAGACATTTTTGAAGAATAAGTTTTATGTCGAAATTTTGAGCAAACTTTATATTTTGGTAAACTTAGCAAAGAATCAAAAAGTATTAATTTTTTCTGCAAATTTTGAAATGACTGACGTTGCAAAAATGTAGAGAATTTCGTTTAAAAGTCTAGAAAATGTTGAGTTGAAAAAATTTAAATATTCAAAAATTTCTTTAGAAGCTGGAATTCACAAATTTCAAGCCTCTTTAAAGGAAGCTCAAAGTTAAGGAAATGAAATCTTTCGAATATACCTCTTTTTAATCTTAAAGCTCCTCAACTCAGGTCTATGGGTTTTAAATTTAGATCTTTCAGATAAAAAACCATCCTAAATTACGATCCAGTTGATTTGGGAACCACAAATAATTTAACAAATTTAAAATCATTAATCAGTTATATTATTTATAATCAATTATTATCAAAGTTTCAGGTTTTTAAGGTCTCAATAGATACGTCTCGGATGCGAAAAATTTCGCTTAGTGAATAGATATTAGTACAATTAAAATAATTCGTGGAACCGAAGTTTGCTAAGTAGTCTCAAGATATATCTTAATTTTGAAATTAGTTGAATGGAAGAAATTTCAGAAAGTTTTAGAATGTACCAAAAGTAGAAAATTAAAACTTGGCAAAATTATATTTTTTTACCAACAACAATAAATTTGCCGAGTTTCAGTTACATTTAATTCGGATATATCTTCGAAATCCCTGAAATTTTTCTCATTCAGCCAATTCCCAAATCTTGATATCTTTTGAAATTATTTGGAAAACTTCGATTTTATGAACTATTTACTGATAATTTTCCACTTTACGGAATTGTTTGCATCGTAGATGTTTTTGGTGAAAATTTCCTCCTTTTTTCAATAATACTTTTCTTTAAGAATGATGCACATTAAATGATTATTGAGAACAAGAAAGGTAAGAATTGAATAGTTATGAAAAGATTATTTACCTTATACTATTTTACTTTATTTTATTTCATTTGTGAAATATGTACTGACAAATAAGAGTGACATAAACAATCGGACATATAGGTAAAACAATGTAATGCGCCGATGTATTTTCTTTGATTCTCATTTTATTATTTCCAAAAGAAAAATTCTATTCTTGGAATTTAAAGATACTAAATTATTTTATCACGGGATTAGTAATGGATTAATATGAATTATTATGATTAATGTGAAAACTTGAATTAATAAAAAGAAAAAAAGATCATGAAAAGTGAAATATCTCTAAAAATAATTAATGAATCAACATTTCCTAAATATATCTCTGCATATTCTCTAGTCAATTTATCCTAAAATTTTTCAACGAATCGATTGAGCATTGCACGCTATAGGTCGACTTAAGGGGGGAAATAGGTTTAGGCGCTTATAAAAATCGGATTTTTTTTCTATTTCATAAATTGTTAGTAAAACTATCGGAGAATACTTTCTCAAAGTTCCAATGAAAAATTGTAATTCGTTCCGGTGTTATAATCGTATTTATGAGCTAAAAATTGAATTTTTTAACGAGGAAAAGGATAAATATATGCTGCTGGAATCGCTGATTAACCAGTAAGTGATTAAAATAATGTTATTACCGTCTCGACAAACTTTTTCCAAACGCGTTTTTCTCGAAACGACATTTTTGAGATTTGTGTACACTCTAGCTGAAAAAGTTTTGGATCAATCATTCTCGTACTTAGCAGAAAATTTCTTTATATCGTTAGCTTCTATTTGAACCTAAATCCGTAGTTCTTTTATTGTTTTGAGTATTTTTGGAACGCAAGAAAAGTTATGAAAAAGCGTTCAAAAATCAATGTCTCCTGTTTACACACCCATAAAAAATTGAATTTTAATTTTTTCTTTTTGGAATTAGGTTCAAATAGAAACTATATATGTGCTGAAGTTAAATTTTGAACCTTATTGATTATGGATAAAAACTGTGGCCTCCATAATATAATCAAGCACCGAGTTCCAATTGTGACGCTTTATGGACAGCAGCTGAAATCTTCCATGTTTCTTGATAAAAAAATTGAAAAATTTCACAATTTATTCTTAAATATATATACAAAATGTCCACAAAGTATAGGTAAATTACATTCATTCCTTCATTGCCAAAAATAATCACGAAAATCGTTAAAAAAACTTCTTCCTTAACCTATTTCCCCCCTTAAATGTTCAAAACGATGCATGTTTCATCCTAACTAAATCTGATGATTCCAGTTTATAAGAAAATGAGCAGTGTGTATGGTGTGTATCCTTAGAAGTTATTTCTTCGCGATTTTTCATTGATCCCGAAAGGTTCCATTCAAACTGATGCAGAGTTGTCTGAGACATTCAATACATGCCTACTATAACTATGAATTCGTTTATAAATGAAGTGCAGACTATCACTTTTTGTCAATGTTTAAAAGCTTTGGTCATAAATTTGCCTGACCTTTAGGCGGTCTCCAGGTATGTCCTCTGAGGCCATCCAGTATGCAGCATCATCCAACCGCTGAACGTCTAGAATGAAATTGTAAATTCAGATTCTAAATTGTAAATTGTAAATTAAAAATTTCAAATTGTTAAAGAGAGGTGAGAAACCTCTCTCCAGTTAGTAGTTAGTATTTAGCAGGAGGAGCTTCAAAACGAGCGCATTTCCACGGCATTTAATAACGTGAGAGCGGTACTAAGCCGTGGGAGACAGCCAGACTCGGCTATTGCAATAGTGCAATAATGATGTTCGGATACCACCACAACCGCGTATTTAATGATCGCATGTTCACTCGCCTGGAATGCCCGATGACGTTAGTTTGTGATGCTAAGTAAGATTTTCCTGTAAAGACTTTAGAGAGGAAAAACGATAGACGAATAGACGATGGACGATAGCGATCCTGTGGACGATCCGACTTTTTATTGCAAAAAATGCAGTAAATCTTACACCTCGTTAGACATTTCGATGACCCCCAACCCAAGAAATACAATAGGATCATCTGCGTGAATCTGGTGACCCGATCTATACTCATTAGCCACCTCAATCACCTGACCACTTCTCTATTCAATTTTCTATTCAGTTTCTTTATCGTCTTCATCCTATCTTTACTCACTGCAAGAAAAATGGAAAAGAATCAATCACATGCCTTAGATGGACATTTGGTGGATGAGAAGCACCATTTTCTATGACTTGGACAAATATCGACTTAGTATCTAGATATTATCCACAGAGAAGATTTATTATAAAAGAAAATGTATTATGAGAAGCCTTGGAAAATTTCATTGCTCTAAAAAATCATCCTTCCAATATAGAATGTTATTTCATTCAAGCTTCTGTCTTCTCTACAAACACTTTAGCTAATTTTTGAAAAAGATGAAGAAGTGTAGACTATTGGTCAAAATTTCTTTTATTAAATGCCTGAGAGATCAGCATGCAAAAACGCTTTGAAAACGCGTTGATCGTCCTTATCAATTTAAAAAAAAAAAGTGAATCTTGGTCCTGTGTATATAGGGTATATAATGTCATGTGGTTAATAGGTTATGTTCGGAGTCTTTGCTGTTATACATTACATAAAAATCTAAGCTGGTTCTTCATTTTCTCCATTCGATCACTACTTTTCGTCCAACATTTCATAACTTTAATGAGTTCTTCTCCGTTAGTGTGAGAAGCCCTCAGGTTGTCAGATTCCCATTTTTTGAGATATATTTTAATTAGCCGAGTCTGGTATATAAGTCTTGAAGCATGTAGTTTTGTCGACCAGGGAAGATAATTTTTAAAAAAGATGTAGAAGTATAGACTACTGGTCAAAATTTCTTTTATCGTATGCCTGAAAGATCCCTCAGTGCATGTAAAACAGTTTCGACAACGCGTCGGTTATCCTTATTAATTTAAAAAAAATAGTTGAATCTTGATCCTGTGTATATAATGTCATGTGGTTAGTAGGTTATGTTCTGCGTCTTTGCTATTACATATCAGGAAGATGCCAGTCAAAACTAAAAGTGACGGAAATTTTGAGCGAAGCCGAGTGGCGGCGCTGGCTGTACTTTTAGGCCGACCGTTTGTAAAATACATGGGAAAAGTGTCGACAGTGTTAATTTTTTCAAGTACGTAAACGGAAGTATCCGATTTCCTGTACTTGGAAATAAAAATTCAATGTTTTGAGACGTTGAATTCCTCAAGTTTCTTTCAAATCAACGCTATCAATGGGATATATAAGTGCTTTATTTTTGGATGCAAGTCGGGATATACGACTTGCTCCGGAAAAGTGCAAGTTTTTCCTGTGCCTAATGATAAAAAAGTTATCAATATCTGGCAAAAAGCTATTTCAAGAGTTAATTTTGAATTAAAGAACCGGGAATTACTTAATGCAATCTAGACAGTTAAAAATTCTACCGTAAAAATACGAGAAATGACAGCTTTCTTTTTATGAATTTAAGAGATCTTATCATTTGATTTGAAGAATGCTGCGTTCCTTTAGTCTGATTTTGAAAATTTTTGAATATATGTCTATGCTTTAGGAGAGAAAGTATTTATATTCTCTTCCATTCTAAGGGAAACCTTTTACAAAGTCGTTGCTCTGTGAAATTTTGTTGGCTGACCCAAGTTGGATAATGCGAACAAGAACACAACATAGAACGTGAACTTTTTAAAATGTTTATAATTTGGAAGTCCTCTGTTAATAATTTCGAACGAAAAGTATAACTTATTCGACTTGAAAATTCCATAGTTCTAGCTGAAGATTCCATTTGTTTAGTTTAAAATCAATTTTTTCGAATTTAAAATTCGAGTATACAAATTTTGGTTCACAATTTTTTTTTAGTAAAAATTAATTTATCTGTTCCAAAATTCAAGTATTCTAGTTGAAGGTCCTTGGTTTTAGTTGGAAACTTGGAGCCGAAGAAGTGAGCAAAACTTGCTACAACTTGAATTCTTCAAATTCGCCAATGTATATGCTATAATTATTTGAATTAAATATATAATTATGTATCTTCATAATTAGAATACATGAATAATTATGAACCCGAATAATATTCCTTCCATTATTATTTAGATATTGTTTACGAATTCACTTTTTGATTTTCCAACTCTATAATATTTACTTATTCTATGAATCATATTATTTGTATTGAAAATCGTTATAAGTATTCGACATATTTTTCAAACTGAGAAGAAATTCAATTGAAATATACTATTTTTATAGTTTACGATATTTACATATGTCGATGCTGTGAATTTGATATTTTTATAGAATTATTGAATGCATTCTGTGAGAAGCGTATTCGTATATAGTCATAAAAAAATTATTTCTTCACTTTTTCTTAGGATCTATTAATTTATTGGATATTTGAAATATTACCAAATATTTTTTCTAGATTAATATATGCTAGAAAACGTGGTTCATTAATTGAAATTAATTAAATTTGACTTTTCCTCATGCAATAGGATATTTATCGGCCTAAAAGTACAGCCAGCGCCGCCACGCGGCTCCGGTCAAATTTCACGTCACATTTATTCTACAGGCCTGTATAGGAGTGCCACCCGCCTCGCTGTTATACATTACATAAAAATCTGATTTAAAATCTAGATTTTTTTGCAATGTATAACAGCAAAAACTCCGAACATAACCTACTCACCTTATGACATTATATATCAGGCATATAATGAAAGAAATTTTTATCAGTAGGCTACACTGCTACATTTTTTTCAAAAATTATCTACCCTGGTCGACAAAACTACATCCTTCAAGACTCACTTTAGATAATGTTCGACATTTATATAAATTTCTTGTCTCTTTCTTCATAGCATTCCTCTCACCGGATGTTTTACAAGGATAGTAATATATCATCTCAAATGCTTATGAGATAACAAATATGAAATAATGCTATCTCATTATTATTATATAAGGAGTATTTAGGCAAATTTTCGTCCATAGCTATTAGAATTCTCACGTTCATCTTATTAGATATTATCGTTCATGTTATATTCGCAGCTGTAAAAAATATGACAGACGTTCGATCATAACACCAGATTGCATAATAAAATCATCCGTTTGGTACCATCATAGGCGCCATGAAAGAAAGTAGCGATCACGAAACTAAAAACCATTGAGATAATCATCCAGAGATCTGATGTCATTATATAAGAATGATAAGAATATCAGGAATTTCGAGATTGGATTTGTCAAAAGAAGATAACTAATAGAATAAGAAAGGAAGTTATTTATTCTTATATTATGGAATTGGTATTACATAAAAATTATTTCAAAACTGATATATGTATATAGCAAAGCAGTTAGGAGAGGATAAGAACCGATTTTAAAAAGGTCAATAAATACAAGATCGTGTTTTGTTTTCCGAATACGTAAAAGTATCACAGGCACCACATAAGGTATGTGGAAGGTGCCATTTAATCACAATTGCATAAGAGACGTGCGAATGGACCCGTGTTAACAACTTTTCTTATTGAACCAGGTTGTCACTGACCGCTCCTCTGATGCAATTTCTTCGATTTAAAATTGATACGATGAGGATTCTACAAAGCATCTTGCCTCGAAAATGTCAGACACTATTACGAAATTTTGCTACCTTCCGAAGCGTGGCATCCAAAAGGCATTTTTTTCCACAAGAGTTGAACTACAAAAATAAATTTTCAAACACACAATTATTCTCCGAAAGAGTTATGATACCTAAAGTACCTCTAATAACTAAACCAATAGATAATATTCCAAATTTTTCCAAATTACACAGACTCCAAATCCGAACTATTCAAAATTTATATTATCTTCCAATTTTCAAAAATTGAAGAGGTTCAGCAATAAAAATATTTCGATTCTTGAAAGTTACCTAGAAAACTGTACTGATATGTATGTTCAATGCCTGAAGCTTTTCCAGTTTAAGTTATTTTATAATTAAGAATCCAAATATAGGCTCTCCCAATACAACATTTTCAAATTTCATTCTAGATTCTGAGGTATTATTCAATTTTTCTGATTGTTATCAGATTGATTGCAAATAATTAAAATGCTAGTGCCAATTAGTCGAGGCTTTTATCTCATCATTTGATCACCAAACTTTGCATTATGCAATATGTAGTTCATTAATGAATTCTTGAGAAAGTCGAGAAACTTCAGAGACTAAGATTGGCAGCTTCCGTTTGTCTGTACCAGAAATGACGATTTTTTAATTAATCGAGAGTAGAAAGTGAAAGATGGCATTGCCATGCAAATTCGACATTAAGAAACATCGACTTCCACTCATTTTATTTTTACATGAAAGAAAATTAATTGAGTAAAAAAATTAACTGATTGAATTGAAAAAAGAATTATATTGAAGGATTTAACTGCAGAAGCATTTGAAGGTATCTCTATTTGTTTAAATTTTGTTCTTATAACTTTTTAATTTTAAATTAGATGTTTTTATTGAATGTAACAATATTTTTTGGTTGACATTCATATTGATTCAACGGTCTGTTCTTTCACAGAATAGCTTCAATTTTTTATTTCAAATCTTCCAAAAATTTTTATAGAAGTGATGAATAGTTATAACTTTGAGGATGTTTTTAAATATATTTATGTTCATAAATTTGAAAAGCGTTCCTTTGTCAAATTTATTTTCGATTGAGAATTCATCTTTGTGAAAACTTTCTTCTCCGTGAACAATATTAATTTCAGGACTTACAAATTATAGGAAACTTTTAGAATTGAATTTATTCCAGATTTATTAGAATGAAAAATTTTGTTTTTGAAATTTCCTATATTTCATTTTTAATCATATAACTTTCTTATATTTTTAGTTAGTTTTTAGATTTAGAAAATATTACGATTTTTCATGTTCATTATTTTTGGAAACACGAAATTTTGAAATTGAAATTTTAACGATAATATATTTGTGAAATTTATAGATAAATATAATGCTTCTTTATTTGTGAAATTTTTATTCAACATATAATAATAATCCCGATTTTTTTTAGGTTCCATCTTTGGAAAATTTTTTCATTCAAAGGCGTCTTCGATAACATTTTTGAAAATTTAAAAAATGTCAGATTCGTAAGATTTCCGATTTTTTTTTAGTTAAAAAGTTACAATTTTTTAATAATGAGCTTAAGTATTATAAATTTAGAAGTATGACCAATAGAGTATTAGAATATCCACATACATAATTTGAATACGTCCGGATGAATAAAATCATCTACACTTTCAAATCTCATTCCGAATTTGGAGTTCAAATAAATTTGGAAAGTCCATTCCACATTGAAAGTTATATATTGCTTCTAAATACCCATCACAATATTCTAAGTTTGAAGATTACAAGATTTCAGCCGATTCAAATTTCAAAAACTTCTGAATTCAAAAGCTTAAAAATTTGTTATCCAAAAGTGTAAACATTTTTAAGACTCAGAAATGCTGAAAAGGTCTAAATAATTAATATCTATCATTTAATATAAAAATTTAAAAATGAGGTATGACTTGAGAATCTCTAAGTCTAAAAGACGAGTATTCAGTCTGTTTGAAGAATGTAATATGCAATATTGTCTAGTCAGCCAATAACCTAGTAATTAGTTAACACGTAATTCACTGATCTCTTCTCTAGAGTTACAATAGACACACCGCATCATGCAATTAGTATTACACTCACGCCGATAAGTTACGGTAACTTCATCTACGGATTATATAAACTTTTCGCAATTCACTCTCATCTCACACATGAAACGATGTCACTCAACTGCATGTCAAACCTCGTTAAGAGAAATGAAACCACTTTGTAATTTCTTATTTCTTATAAAGTAATATATTCTGCTCAATGTATTATTATTATTATCATTTTATAAATAATTTCATTTAATATTAAGGATATTTTGTTGTAGACTACCGTGTGAGGTTTCAAAATGTTTAAAAAAAATTAGAGTCACGAATACTAAAGTTACCAAATTTGTAAAGTTCTTAAAAGGAATTTTTTTGTTTCAAATTTCTGGTCGTAAGATACATTAATAAATCAAATTCTTATTTCGAACCTCACCTATCTTACAAATTACTAACAGTAATTATTTCCCAAGGATTCTGCTATATTGACTATAATAGTTTAGCATATAATAACTTAGAATACCTTGAGATAAATGTAATTAATGTGAAAAAATCTTGAATAGGTAGGTTACAAGTACAAGTTTCTTAGGTATGTTAATATACATAATTTATGCGACCGGATGGGTCCATTCTACTATTGATACGTGCGAGAGTATTGTGATTGATGATCTAATGACGAAACTAGTGATTAGAAATGATTGGAATTTTCATATGGACTTTTAAACTAAGCTTGCGCGTTTAAACTTATCTGTTATTGTTGGCCTCTTCGGTTGTTGACTTGTCAAGCTTCAGGTATGCACAATGACGTACACTTAAACGGTACTATTATGTCATTAAATCTTACGAGGAAGCATCTGAAACTAAAAAATTAGAAAAATTAAACTCTAAAATGTGGAAAAATTATGAGATATATCTAACATATACATAAAATTATTAACCTAATTCTAATTCAATGGACCTGAATAAAAAAGATACAGTACCCGATGTAGGAATGCTACGAAAGAGAAACTTTTTCCTTTCTAGTAAGGTCAGCAGGTCAGTTCGGGTGATTATACCTTAAGGGCAGAGGTAACGAAAACTTTTTCTGTTGGCAAAGAAAACATCCACCATTCCATTTTTAAGATTTTATATTAACTTATTAAACTTCTTATGTACTTCTTACTGATTATTCTAACACAAAATTTATTATATTATCGCGTTACTTGAGTGCAACTTGCATGTAAACAATGCTACGTGTATCCCATAGGCAGCCATGTTGGTTAGTTCGCTAGATGGCCATCAGGTTTCGCATTGCAACTTTAAATTCCCAATAGGTGGTATTGAATACCACTCGAACCTCAAAATCTCAACCATGGAGAATTCTATTCTCCATGATCTCAACATTGACATGATTTTTTCAGCTATCGTGATATAAAGTACTGTTTGATACGTGTGTGAGAGGTGATTTTTAACTTGTACATGCAATAATCCAGCAACTGGTCGAAACATTGTAAAATTTTCAGATGGAAGTCTGAGTCGTTCAATGAACTCTTGCAATAATAAGATAATTATCCGGTACAAGACTCGGAAGCAAGTTCTGCACGTCAGACGAATCTGTACCACAAATGCAATGGGAACGAAAGTTTCCTTCTTCCACTGTTCGACTCATGCAATGGCAGAAATACCGTTATGTCACCACACCCCAGCTTTAACCGAATCCATCGTTTCGTAACTCTGGGCTCATAATTGGATAAACACTGCAAATCCTATACGAAATTGTATAAAATACGTATACAAGATAGGCCCAAGTTTGATGTTTCACGCCACGTAACAGATCCTCAAGGTATTCAAAAACATCACGTGCTTCTTGGCAGGCAGCATGCGTACATATCGTATAAAGATCTGATATTGTATTTTGTATACTGTACACGATTTCTGAGTGAAAGAGAAAAAGAGACCATTGACATTTAGAAGTGCGATAATAACGTAAGGTGGATTCAGGATTACCAACACTTATCGTTATGCCACAAGGCGTAAGGATGCACGTGTAGCTCAGTCAACATCGATCACAGATGATTCGAGATATTCAGGATTTTCCAGAAAGATTGCTCGCTCATAATAATTTAATCCCTTCGAACATTGTTTCTCAGGGGCGCAACTAGCCATTTTTTGGCCCAGGGCAAAAAATTTTTGGGTCCCTTCTTCTTAAATCTTTTATTTAAACTTTAAAATCAACGCGGAGCCCGGGGCAGATTGCCCCGATTGTTTCTATCCGAAAATGATTTATTTTAGCGGTTAGCTACTTTTTATTTCGAACTTCACGGTGGACTTTTTTTTGTATATTGAGCAACGCAATCGTAACTTGACACCCGCTTCTTTAAGAACATAGAATTGGGATACCTTTCCTGCCAGGAAAAAATTCCTAACGAGTACTCTAATCTTAAGAATCTTTCCGGCTCGATTCACAAGATGGTTACAAGTCACCTTTGTGCAAGTATAGGTAAACAGATATTGCTTCATCAGGCTCTTTGACCCATGAACTGCAATTAGCTTTATCGGTTTTACATGTCCAAGAATTCCCACAGACATCCGAGAAATTTTAAATATCTACCTAAATGTCACTCCTTCATTCTTACTCTTTCTCTAAATTTCAAGGAATCTTGCACTTGAAACAATTATTTAACGGCAATGGTTGATGGTTCATTAAGAACGTATCGTCTCGACTGAAAAATGTAAAAATTTCAATTCCCTACAACTGCGCAAGTGTGGGAAAGTGGTATCTATTATATGATGTACAACTTTTCCCATTTATATATGACATTCTAAACTTTCATCTTTCTTGCATATTTCATGCACTTTTATAAATTTTTATCGCTTTAGAATGTTCATATATGATCTTCTGAATCAATGATTTTCTCGCAAAAACAATTTTCTGTACACTCAATGCTAACAAATTATTCTTTGCTTTTTTAGGACCAAAAGAATTCAACGTTAGAGGACGCAATTACTTCTTCAGTGGTCATGTGCCACAACATTCCAGTCAAAAAGTTGATTGGTTAGATGCCAGGAACATTTGCAGAGAATATTGTATGGATCTTGTATCTCTCGAAACGCAAGAAGAGAACAATATGATCTTCAAACTTATTCAGCAAAGTACGTTATTTATTTATAGAATTTACATTGAAGGTACATTATACAGGAGATTATTTAAAGAATTCACGGAAATGATTAAACGATCTATTTATAGTATTCATGATACTCTGCGGTTTATATGCTATTGATCAAATTGTGAATCAACATAAGAAATGTCTAGCATCTCGCGCAATCGTCTTGCATTATGAAATTTCGACTTTTGATTTATTAAGCGTGTAATGTGTAATGTCAAACACATTGGTAAATCATGAATAAGGTGCTACTTCATTGTGAATGTGAAACCCGAGATGGACCTCTCGAAAAAATATTTTTTACACACTTTCCAGATACTTTTTCGTATTTCCTTTTTGACACCGGACTTTTAAATACAAATTATCCAAAGAATTCTGAACATTAAACGGATATCAAGAACTATGATCATACGAATAGAGAAATTATACACTTTGCTGATTTATTATTAAATTTTCTGGAAACTCTCGAGGTAAACAAGATTTCTTTCTTCGAATATAGGCTCTGAAGTCATTTGCATTTTAGAATGAAATTGACAAATTCTTTTCTTGACAACCGCAAGACTTTCCTTGAATTTCAATAATTTAATCGAGTCAAGAACATATAAATACGTTTATCTCACAAACAAGGACGTTTCGTGAGAGAAACCCAGTAGCGGAAGTATAATTAGAGATGTAATGGTATTTCCTCCTTCTTCCGCCTCTTTTACTTCCTTTTACTTGATATAGGAATTTCATTCTTTGGAAATCTTCGACATTTAAGATCGACAAAGAATAGAACACCTTTTCTAAAATAATTGACCTCCGGGCAATTATTTACTCATCCGTTAGCACAATCTCATCACTCTTTTCGCACAATTTAATTATAAACTATGAATATTGCCACCGTGAAGGTGACAAATGTGATGAGATTACAGGTGATTGCAAAGTATGAAAATCGTGTATTTGATATCTCTTAAAGGTTTAAATGTGACGTCAAACTGCCAAGGTAATATACGGGGAGTCCTTAAGTGGGTTGAGGCTAGAGAGTCGCATCTTTTTATATAATGGCATCTTGATGCGTTAATCTCGTACTAACGATTTCGAGAACCAAGGTGAAATCAATTTCACTCCTGATGCTGAGACAATTTGAGACTTTCTCGTTCGAAACCAGCCAATTTTGCACTGCAAGGTGAAGTACCCCCTGAAGGTGGTTAACCGCCAATCTCGATTCAAATCGTCCTCTCTGACAAAATTACCACCCTCTACTAATTCATCACATTATATGAGTTTGAATGTCAACAACTTTCACCAATCTAATGCAAGAAATACTGAAGCTGAATTGATTAAATCATTTTTTTTTTAATTGTTCATTCGTTGGACAATGTGAGCTTAGCATATATTGTTTAGCAAATCTTGATAGTTCTTATTTTTCATTTACTGTCACTTAGCAGCCTGCCAATTGGTTATGCGATAGTAGGTCCAAGGAAATATTACGATTTTTGAGAATGATAACAATGGCCACAGCTTCTTGATTCCATTCAGTGTCTTTCGTAAGGACATAGTTCGAATGGTGGTATTTTATTTCTTCCAAGTTACAGCACCATCTAATTGTCAAAGAAAACGACCACCGCGTGTCAGTGGCACTCCGGCGTCAAAACAAATATGGCTGCTCGGGGGGACTGAGCTTACAAGAAGGCTTATTTGCATATCATCTAGAAATATGATTGAGCGCGACAGAGTTCTAAATTCGGGTTTTGTGATCATTTGTGGAGCAACTTTGAAATCTCATATGTGCATCGACTTGTTTTCTCTATGTTCATGAACAAGTGGCTTGTCACGAACATTTTTATCCTCAAGATTCAGCCTTCTTAGCCATTCTGAGCGTTTATCTACTGATACTATTTGTCCAACATCGTTTTCAATGTTGAAACTGGCAATCCCAAATTCGCGCACTTTGTGGAATATTGAATCTATATTTTTTTTTTGGAGTTGCAATTGGCAACACAGCAGCAGCCACTGGTATTATTTACTTTTCTATGGTTTGTAGAAAATTCCATTTCCGTGCACTTATATTCACACTTTAAATATCACAAGAAACTTGAAATATGTTAACAGTTATCTATTTTATAAAAAAAATAATATAATTGAGTTGATCAATGCGCAGAGCACATGTAAAATATGCTATACGTACTCATAGTTTCATACAGATCCCAGTGGGCAGCCATTTTGAATAGTATGTTTGTTGGCTACCAGATCTCGCATCGCAAGTTTAAAATGCCAGATTTTCTTACATGATAAGAATCATTCCTTTATTAGCTCCTCTGTTCCGTTTTCCATTTACCCGGTTAGTGGATAGTTAGAATTAGAAGATATGCTATGAATTCTGAAACAATCTCAAACAAAGATAATAATTTTTTTTGTATTACAGATGATGTACCTTATATCTGGACTTCTGGTCGTCTCTGTGACTTCAAGGGCTGCGAAAACCGTCGTGACCTCGAACCCAAGGCTATCTATGGATGGTTTTGGTCTGCAAACAGGGAAAAGATGGCACCCACAAACCTTCTTCCCAACGGTTGGTCTTATAACCCATGGTCGCAAACTGGTCACAAAAAAGTCCGTCAGCCTGACAACGCCGAATTCGACATCAATGGAACCAACGAATCCTGCCTATCTGTCCTTAACAACGTCTACAATGATGGCATCGCATGGCACGATGTTGCTTGCTATCACGAAAAACCCTTCGTTTGTGAAGATTCTGAGGAGCTTTTGAACTACGTCGCAAGCACTAACCGGGGAATTCGTCTCTAAGAAATGAGCCTTTCATATAAATCCTCACCATCCTTTTCTGAACCCTATTTCAATCCGCGAATTTCCGAACTCATCATTTTCTACACAAATTTTTTGTTCTCACTTTCTTCTTTGCTAATTCGTAATTCCTGATCTCAGCGGGAAATCCACGAATCGTATTTTTTTTACATTAACGATGTGTACCTTTGAGAGTTAACAGAAATCCTCGAGTGTTTAGGTGATCAGCAACCAAACGTGTTGCATAGCTGCACGATTCTCGCTATTAGCAGGAGAAATTAAGGAATACTTTTGTACTTCGTTTTATGTACTTGTAATTACTATAACTGATAAAGATTTATTGATATTGTACACATATTTATTGATAGAAATCTGCTAATGCGTCTCTTGTACATTTTGCGAATAAATTGTGATGTAGACGAAAGCAAAGTTCTTCTTACATTATTTATAAAAAGATAAGATATACAACACGAACAGAATTTGAGTAAGAGATACCTTTATCTTTTTCACTGATCTTCCAAATTCATCGCAGTTATTTCTGAGTCATCTTCGTCAGTAATGAAATACCTGCTGCCCGAGGGCACTTCTTCAGCATCTAAGGATCCGATTGACTCAGGTTCCGAATCATCACCAGTGTCTACTACATCTGAGTCCTTTTTTTTCGGGCGGGGCCTCTTCTTATCTGGGATCAACTTTCGGTTTATGAACTTTTTCTTGCGTGGTAAGGATGTAGGATCTGTAAAAAGAAAATTTATACATTGTAAAACTACACAACCTGAACAACATAAATATCATATGAAATCTATAAAATCGCATAACATACGATCTTCCGGAATGTTGTTTTGCTTTCTGAGTTCGGCACGAATTTGACGATTAATGATCTCTCTGCACTGAGCATCGAAACCGTTGGGTAACCAACCCAACTTCGAGTCGCATTTCGTTCCTGGCAAAGGATCAGGAAGTTTGCTCAACATCTCTTGAATCTCATCCACAAGAATATCGCAGTACTAAGCAGAAGATTAAATGATATAATAATAATATTTACTATCCACCAATGTGTAGTTGAAACGAAAAATAATTATTATAAATGTAAAGAACCTGATAAAACATTTGACGAGAAGGGGGGATGAACCCTTCCCTGTAGATGTAAACGTTCTCGTTCAAGTTCCGCTTTTTCTTTTGGGACTCCAGATTGTAATTAGCCGTTAAGATCATAGACTTCGGTTTTGAAACTGGGGCCGACTTGTATGGTAAATTATACTCTGAATAGTTTCTCTTGCACTTGACAGTCGATCCTAAACCATCTGTAATACAAATTATTCATAGCTGGGAAGAATGAATGATAGCCTTTTCCAACCACAAAATTGATTTGCGGCGATGAAATATTTCCTAAATTCTATCAAATTAAGTTTCTTCCGACCGAAAATAGACCAGGAAAATGAGATTTCGGAAAAATAGAAATGAGGTCAAATGAAAATAATGATACATGAATTCGAAAGTAAATAGAAATTTGGATATGTGAAAATTACGCTAAGAAAGAGTTTGGCATAAAGAAATGATGATAAAGCTATAAATAATAGTTAGGAAAAGAGTTTTGTTTGCTGAAAGGAAAAAAAAAATGGTGACAAATAGGTGTTCGGAAACTTGATTTTCGAAAAAATAGAATTTAGGGAATATTCATGCGCTTAAAATGATTTACATCTTATAAGCCTAAAATAATATGTTAAGCTTACGCATAGCTTTGAGTCTGTAATCGAGTGTTTGATATTTCCTTCCAGTGGGATCTTTCCTAGGATCGTATCCAAGCCTCACCCACATAACTCGCCAAGGTCCTGTCAAAAAATAATACGCAACCGAAGGAAGCAAAATTTTCAGTTGTTCGCTTGTGAAATTCGTTATAAACATCAAGGCATTCTTCGACCAAATAGGTCGCTCATCGAACAGTTTGGCGATTCTGTCGAGGTGGAAGTTTTGTAGGAACTTAACTTTCATCGCGGTCTCAATGCCTTTTGGAGGCTTGGTGGGAATTTCTGGGGCATTAAAGCTTACGAAGTTTGAAAATCCAGCTCTACGCTTTCTTGTTTTTCCAATTATGTTGACTGGCTCGGAGTCTGGGACGGTTTTTGGTACATATTGTTGGATGCTAGCCATTCGGCTGAATGCAGCTGGTGGAAGGAAATATGGGACGTCTTCTCCAAGCCAACGATAAGGAGGAATACCCACTGGGTATATTTTATCGTATATACATTCATCTTCCTTAGTTTGTGGATTCTTCATTATCGGCAAATACTGGAAGTCACACAAATCTGGAAATAATTAACACAATTTTCAGAAAAAAAACGTGAAGAGAAAAGAGATTAATAAATGACAGTTAATCCATTTGTTATTGGAACCTACTTGTGAATCTGAATTCAATATCCACCCTTCCTAAAACCTTAAGCTTTGGCAGGTCATAATCTTCATCTTGTGACAAGTTCTCGTACTTTTGTTTATCAAAAGTAGGAGGAATATTTTGTGTAGGATTTATAGTTTCCCCAGTTTTATCATGCTCTTCTGAATTATCAGTATTCTCAGTAGAAGGTTCCATTTTACGAACTTCCCTTCGTGGCATTCTGTTTTTCCTTGCTTCTTCACGATTTGCCTGTTCAGCTCTCGATTTTTTTACTCTAACGCGCAGTAAGAAACCACAAGTTGTATGTTTATCGCCACAAGCTGGTTTACTGTAACCTTCGTCTGGTCGAAATCTTAGTTCTAATCGTCTGTTGGTTGCATCAACCGCCTTAAATAAAAAATGATCCTTATTTATGAGCTTTTGAAGTCCAATATCATCAAGAAAAATGAATATACCGAATTTTAGATTGGCTTATTTTATAATAAAAAGTTATTCAGTAAATAGGTGGAAAAATTTAGTATACCGTTGAAATTGCAGTTAATCCTCCTAGAGTTTCGACGGCTTTTTCGGGATTAATGACGTTACCAGGGTACTTTATACATATTATATTTCGATCAAATCTGTGTCCTCCAGGAAGAACTGTCCCTCTGAACTCTTTTGCACTTTCAATAACTCTCAGGTAGGGTCTCTTACTCTCTTGAGGCGTAGACTTGCTGGGCCCCTTCAATGAAAAAACAAAAATGGTTGTGAAACAGAAGTCTATTGGAAGTTTAGAATACAAAATCTGTTATTTCCCAAAATTAAGTTTTGTAAAATATCGATCAAAACATGCAAACAATATGAAATAGGCAAGAAGAAGTTATTTGAAAAGTTCGAGAATTCAAAATTTGGATGTTCTGGGAGCTATACGGAGAAATAGCTGTGGCAATGAAAAAAATTGAGTTTTTATCATTTTCATAAAAAAACAAAGCTAAATGGTGTAGTTTTGATGGAGCTATGCACTCTGCTTAAAAAACATCTGTTAAATAGCAATGGTAGCAATAATAATATCTATAATAATGAACTTATTGTGAGTGAAGAAATTTTTGGTTAAGCAGTTTTAACTTTTTTTTTACGACTCGCAACTGGCTGAGCATTAAAAGAAATCGATCATTTGAAATATTTAGAATTGTCTCAAAAATTTAGGGGTATCTACTTTAAAATTCTGCAATTTATTATGAAATCTTCCAAAATCACTCAGTGGAAATTTTGACCTCATATAATTATTCAAATTTCTTTCAAATTCCTGAAGGCAGTATATTCTGAAAACTTTTGGAAATCGATTACGCAAATCCAATTCTCAATATTCTTCAATATTTGGAAAATCATGGAAATCTTCCAAATCTCTCGAACCCTTAGGTGTAAAAAGTTTAAGTGAAGAAGCTAGAATCCTAATTAGTTTCAGGGAACATTCGCTCAAAATGAAAACAGCACTTATTGGAAAAAAATCTGGGAAGTTACTTCTTAAAAACTGAACTTTATTAAAAAAGAAGGAAATTTTCTCTGCATGAATGTCAAAATAACATTGCAAATAAACAATAACAACTGTAAAGTCCTGGCTAACATAACCTTAAACTGAGAAAATAGTTAGAAATAGTTGAAAATAGTTTTTACCGGCCTGTTTCCGTTTGAATTTTCAAAAGTAAAAGATTCATCGCTTTCAATTTCATCTTGATAATCTTCGATGTTAAAATCTTTATCCTTGGAACAATTCCCATCCGTTCTCTCCTCATTGTCAACACTCTCCCTGTCAATCGATTCGTTTGTCTCACTCATCATTTTTCTTATCACACATAACACAGAACTTTACGTCATAAATTAAAAATCCTTACTTTCTATTGCAAGTTTGTCATAACAAAAATCAACGACTGATCACTAAAAACGACACATGCCGACCCTGCAAGGAAGTTCAACAGAGTGTGAGTGTGACAGAGTGCAACAATAACAATGCATGCAGGTTAGGTTAGGATGCAAGAAATGCAAAGCTTATTCGTTTGATTATGGTTTGAACTCTTGGATGAATGGAGGGTTGCCGTTACGCAGGAGTCTTTTGAATAAAATTGATATATTCCAATAAAATCTTCCCTTCGGAAGAAAAAAATGTATGAGGGAAAAATAAAAAGATTACTTGACACAAGAATGTAGAGATATGTTCAAATCCAATCTTTTCCACGTCTAGTAATACGAAAAAAAATTTGTTGAGGCCTAGGGAAATGGATAGATATATTTTTTTAGTCTCCAAAATTGTAAGCACAATTTCTTTTAGCATTCAAAAAGTGAAACAATTTATTATAATCATTTTCTCGATAAAAACAAAATTGTCAGAGTTATGTTATTTTCAAAATTCAGAAATATAAAAGAAAATGAGAATTTTTGCCACATAACGCAATATTGAAGAGAAAGTCAGAGAGAAAAATTGTTTCTTCTTGGCAGCCCTACAAGAACGTGAATACAACTTTTTGAATTTTCTTGAAAAATCGAGAATTTCCATTTTGATCGCACAGGAAAAAATGAAAAGAAATCAGTGAACTCGATAACTTTCAAAAGAATGATCATATTCGACGATCGTGCTTTGACACCCATTTTGGGGGACCAAAAAGACGAGTCGAGTTCGTTAACCAGCTATTTTGGATGAAAAATCGAGGAGGGGAAGCATTTTGAGAAATTTTTTGAACTTTTTTTTTCCAAGAATCAAAAATCGTAATGACAATTTCTTTCAGCACTTAAAAAGTGAAACAATTTATTACAATAATTTTTTTCGATAAAACAAAATTGCCAGAGTAATGGTATTTTCAAAATTCAAAAATATAAAAGAAAATTAGAATTTTTAGCCAAATAACTCAAGTTTGAGAAGAAATTCAGAAAGAAAAAATGTTTCTTTTTGAGAGCCCTACAAGAACGTGAATACAATTTTTTGAATTTTCTTAAAAAATCGGAAATTTCCATTTTGATCGCATAAAAAATAATGAATACAAATCTGTGAACTCGATAACTTTCGAAAGAATGATCATATTCGATCGTGCACCCATTTTGAGGGATCAAAAAGACAAGTAGAGTTCGTTAACCAGCTATTCTGGATGGAAACTCGAAAAAGGGGCGGCATTTTGAAAATTTTTTTGGACTTTTTTTTCCAAGACTCAGAAATTGTAAGTACGGCTTCTTGTAGTAGGTAAAAAGTGAAACAATTTATCCTTATGATTTTTTTTTGGATAAAAACAAAATCGTCATAGTTGTGGCATTCTCAAAATTCGAAAATAAAAACGAAAATGATAATTTGTAGCCAAACAACGCAAGATACGAAAAAAAGTTTCAAGTAAAAAAATGTTTATTTTTGGGAGCTCTCCAGGATGATCTTTAAAACTTTTCGAGTTTTCTCGAAAAATCGAAAATTCAAATTTTGGTCGCATAAAAAATATTTAAAAATAGAAAGATTCACTTTTTGGTCAAACTATGCAAGGTACGGGAAAATGTAAATGAACTAAACTTGTGAACCAAAAAAAGATCTACGGTAAAATTAACTTTTTGATAGGACAAGTAGTTTTTGCTTCATTTATAAAAAACCATAAAATGAATTCATTTTAATC
>WSXT02085245.1:0-11886 GCA_011762715.2 Neuroterus valhalla
GCTCAGCCTTCAATTAGATTTACGACTTTCCATTGGATTGTGCATCCAGTGTATTATATATAGAGATCAGTGGAATGGTCTAACTGTCAACTTTTGCGAGAAGTGATTGTTAATTTGTGTTTCCAGTGAATGATGGTAAAGTATGAGCATACTATACAAAATGGCTACCCACAGGGATCTGTACGAGTACGTATAGCATAGTTTACATGTGGCCCTGCGCATTGATCAACTCAATAATTTTTTTCATCAAATAGATTACTTTCAACATATTTTAGGTTGCTGTGTTGCCAATTGCAACTAAAAAAATAGCAATAGATTTAATTTAAGTTTCCGCAAAGTGCTCGAATTTGGAAGTGCTAGTATCAACATTGAAAACGATGCTGGACAAATAGTATCAGGAGATAAACGCTCAGAATGGCTGTGAAGCCTCCTTGTAAGCTCAGTCCCCCCGAGCATCCATATTAGATTTAATGCCGCAGCGCCACTGACCCGCGGTGGTCTTTTTCTTTGCCAATTACTTGGAACTTTATCAGAGACGATTTCAAATTTCAAAATTCTCAGGGACTCAAAAATCCGAGTATTATGGTTCCACCGAATTTACCTGCTCAAACTGTGATATTGTCTGAATGAACGGACATTTTTAAATGAAAAGAATATTGAAATATTCTCTAGAATTTATACACGAAAAGCAAAACTGTTGACACTTGTAATGTTTTTGAATCGTTTTTAAAATTTACGCAATTCCTCAAAAATCAATAATGCCTAACTGATGGTTATTCATAAAATTGAGTAAATTATTGATTGTAATGAATTTCGGAAGATATATTTTTTTATTTTGGGAAAAGAATAGTCCACAGCGTCATTTTTTTGTGGAACATCATTTATTTTGAGTTTATTGTTTTCTATTAGATTTAGGAAAAAAAATTAATTTCTATTTGATCTTTGTAATAAATGGCTGGTTTTATGTTTTGGGAGATTCTCTACAAATCTATTTAGATTGGTCTTATTAAAAATAGGTAAGGTAGAGATCATACCTTCATTTAATCAACGTTTGATTTTACACGAAGTAAGGCTAATTTTTAATATGAACCATCGAAGAGTTATCTGAATGAAAAAAATCTGAACAAATCGTGTTCAGAAATAATTTTGAATTTTTCATGTTAAGGCCATTTCATTCAAAGATATTTATATTATCAATGTTGTTGTAATATTTCGTATATATATCAGAACCTGCATCATTTTTATTACTCAGAGTGAGATTCAAAGTACAAAGATATTATTATTATAAACTTTTTAGTAGTACCTCATACTTATGTCAAAGACTTTATCAGGAATAATACTCAAAATGTTATGCCGAAGTTTTCAATGTTCACATTATAGTTATACCTTATATTTATGTAAGGAGCTTTATATCATTTATAATACCTGATGCTCGAGAAAATTTGCAATTCGAGGAATAAGAAAAAACGTAGCACTTTTATGTCTAAGTGTTATAAACATTTTTTTAACCCACCATTTTTTGAAGATCGATTCAAAAATCGATCTCTTCTTCCGAATAATCGATTTAATCGGATCGAGAATTCCAGAATCGATCTTTCAGAATCGATTCTTTTTTTTTTTGTTAAGATCGTCCATCCCTTCAACAATCCAGCCGGCGAGGATACCTGCAAAAAGAGCAGACAGTGGAATATCGGCTGTGCCTGTGGAGGATGCTTTGGTGAGCGTAATCCAATTGAAGCTGACTACCTAAACAGGAAAACCGTAAGAGAGCAGTATTTGGGGAAAGGAAGTGACAGATCTTATCAATAAGTTTGGGGACATCCGCAATAATCTACTCATCTCGGAAAACATCGATGATTAAAATTAATTAGAGGGGCTCCACTGCAAGATCAAGCAAAGAATGATGAGGTTATTCAAGGTCATCGCGTTATTTATGTTACTGCGCTACCTTTTGATGATCCAATACCACCAAACATGTCTAAAACAGACAGCCTGATATAACCATAGGCTGTGGTGGAAATCCAGCAGCCAAGAATGTGATTACAATGGACATACTAAGTGAACAGAGCTGTTATGCATCTTCATTCCTCAGCTTGAGATAGTTAACAAAGTGTGAGGAGAGTTCACTATCTCTCTGGCCAACTCTCTCTTCTCCATTCCCTATTGCACATTATCTATGCCCATCCCTTCAGTTAAATCTTCCCATGTTTTCATCCTTCATTTGGAATTTCATCCAGACCTGGAGCTTTTCCCTCTTGCATTATTCCTTAGACATTTATCATTTCTTCTCTCGTTATTTCCTCTTCCTCGCCTCTTTCCCTTCCCTCTCTTCTGCCCTTCCTAACTTTATTCTCTACCTTCCACACAGATCCATGGAATACTTTTCCTATTCTGCCATCTCAATATCCTGATTTACTCTTTTCCTCCTTTTCCTCTCTTTATTTACTACTTGCCAAACCTGGTCTTCTTTTCCAGCCTTCTCCGCCTCTTCTTCATACCTCCTATTTTCCTCCTCGTTTTTTTCAGCAGACATCTCAGTATATTCCTTCTTCTTTCTTCTATATTTGCTCCCACTACTATATTTTCTCTCCTCCATCTTTCAGTTCTTTTCTCATTTCCTCATTTTTCTCTTTACCTTCCTCATATCAGGCGTTTCAATTCCCTCCCTCACTAAATTCTCTCATTCTGATTCCCTCTAACATTCTTTTTGTTTCTCCTATCATTATTTCCAATTCTTCATTTACATTTCCTTCTCTCATTTTAGAATCCCTAAGCTTCTCTTTTATTTGCTCCTTTTCTGCTATTGACCAATCCCCTTTTCCTATTTTTCTAACCTTTTCTTCCTTTTCACCCGTATCTATAGTACTCCTGTCACCCTCTGACGTCAGTTTACATGGAAAGTGATCAGAATCTATATATTCTCCCACCTCTAGTTTCTTGACCTTCTCTGTAACCTCGTCACCTACTATCACATAGTCAATTATCGTTCCCTTTTCACCTTTGGAACGTGTATATTCACCCTCGTCATTCCTCCTACATTTCCGTTTATGATAAACCATCTCTTTTCCTCTAAACATTAAAATCTCCTCTTATTACCAGCCTGATCCTCTCTTCATTTTCTCCTATCAGTTCTTTCTTCTCCTTATATTTCTCCGGCATATCTCTGTTCACATACACTCCTTCTATCTTCTACCTCTCTTCTCTCGTCTTTATTCCTTCTAACAATAATCCTTCAATTTCTTCCTTCCTTACTCCCTTTTTCCCCTTTGCTAGATATTCCTTCCTTATTCCCATCACCATTTCTCCTTTTGCTCTGCCTTCCCTATTCCTGCTCTTCTCATTCTGAATCTGCCAACTGTAACCTCTTTGTAACCCTCCCCTAACTCTTTCCCATCCTTCTTTATCCAGCCACGTTTCCTCTTCTTTGTAACCTTTCCCTAACTCTTTCCCATCCTTCTTTATCCAGTCACGTTTTCATCATCGCCACCAACTCCCACTGTTTCCTAAATTCGCATGATTTCTTTATCTTTTCTCTTCAAACCTGCTACATCCCAGTAAAATATTTTCCATTCGCCCCTGGAATCCTCTCTTCTTTCTTTTTACTTTCTACTATTTCTTATTCCCCTCTCTTTCCTTCCTTTCTCTTCCAGTCCCCCAACACCTCACTTTTTCCTGATTTCTCTGTCTCCTTACCCCAATCCTGAAACTTTTTTGATTTTATATTGTAGTCTCCTTTTCTCCCTGCCTTCAACCGTACCGCCTCTGGCGCCCAAATTCCTTGCCGTCTTGTTTTGGTACAACACCCGTAGAGCGCCACGTCCTGCCCTGTGACGTCACTCCCAGCGCTACTCTACCCTGCTTCTATATAACCCATCCTTCCTTTTATCGGCGTTTATCTCCCTTTACCCTGCCGTGCAAATCGATCTCCTCACCCTGATCCCATGTCAACTGACACAAACCAAAGTCAAAACCAACTTCCCACCCAACCTAAATTCACCTCACACTCAGAAATAGTCACTCAACTTTCGTGTTCCTTCACTTCAATCTTCCATCCACAAACCTCTTTTACTCCCTCTTACCCTCAAATTTCCCTCAAATTCCACCACAGTCACATCAAAATCCAGACCACACAATAACTGACTTTTCCACTTCCAAACAGGAAACGGTAGTCTCTCCCTTGTTTTTCTTGCATACACAGCAAAAAAATACTACTGGAAAATAAAATTTTTGAAAACTTTATTGCATGAATTTGCAACCTTCCAATTTTTTCCCAAAGCCTTTCCGATATTTGCTTCTTGGGACATGAAAAAACACTCATCACTTATCACTTGAGTTCAGCGCAATTTGTGCTTTATGGGCCAATAAGCATAGCTGAAAATAAAGTAAGACACTACATATATGGTCTCAGAATCACGAAATGGCTATGATTGTTTCAAGTTTTTTCAATTATTTATTTTTACCAAAATTTATTTTTGAAACCCACATAATTGTTAAATACTTTACACATCATAATTTATATCATAGATTTTCCACCAGGCTCAAGTTCAGGAAAATTGCAGTTTTCTTCTCCGCTCATCTCACCGATTATCCATGAATAGGTTTCATGCATGTCTGAGTCGTTGCACCTGAAAGGTGAAGACATGTTCGAATATTATATACCAGTATCTTTCACGACTATTCTAAACTGTCCTCAAATTAAACCAATTTTTATTTACTGTGGACTAGACCTCAACTGAGCTGTTTGAAATTTGCTGAATTCATGGTTGAAACTTCTGTAGAATACACACATAAAAATTGAATTTTTTCTACTTTCAGCACAAATTAATCAATTTAGAATGAAAGGAAAAAGGTAATATGTATACTGGCTTTTTTGAGCTTCGATACGAAAACACATTTTTATACCATATGGTAGCACTTTCGTAGAGTATAATCAGAGTTATGTTCACTCAGCAGCTTGAGACTTTGGTTGAAAACGCATACATGAATAGCATATTTACTCATTATTCCTCCACTTACCAGTCCTTCCATAATCGCAGGTCAGTCCAGGGATCAAGTTGGTACAACAATCAGCTGGACAATTACAGGGATCACCAGCTCTTCCTTTGATTGCCACACCCCCAGCTTCCTCGCACGTGTTAACAACTCCAGTAAGAAGAGCGACACATAGAAGAGCCAAGGAGGGAATGATAGTAAAACTCATTTTTATCAAAAATTGAATACTTTACCTGCTTTAGTCGTAACTCAAATATGACTTCCTTCCGACCATTCATATGCTTATGAACAGGAAAGAAACAAATTGAAGCAAACTTATCTTTTAGAACACGTGAGCCAAGTAGTAATATTTCTTTATGAAGGTAGGCCGGACAATAAACCGAGTGCACATATCCAACACTTTTCTGAAAAAAAAACCAGATCAAGGAAAATAAATGCGTGGCGAATACATAGGCACGATTTGTCATGTCTAAAAATGGGGAAATTGATGTGCATTAGTTCAAAAACTGTTGCAATGTTAGGCATAAAAAAAAATTTGACCTAACTTTATTTGTGAAACATTATACCTGGAGCGTTTGAAATCTGTATGAAATTACTGAACATAATAAACAATATTCTAAGCGCCTTATAATTTTAATTTTTAACAATAATTCATATTGAAGGGAGGTGTTCGGGTTTCACTCATGTTTAAATCTGCAAATGTTTTTGACGCTTAAGCGTTGCATTCCGCATCTTAAGGATTGACCTGAAACTGAAGTTCCAGGTTTTCTTGTTAACATATATGCTCTCTACGATCGAAAAAAACACAATCGAAATCCGAAACACCTTCTTCCTCATGATGGATCATCCTGGAAGTATCCAATTTGTATTTATTCTCTTTCCTTCTACAACTTTGAGGGCCTCCGTATCCTTAAAATCATATGCCATAAGTGCCTTAGATTAATTATTCTACTTCAAGTGAAACGCTTAAAAGTTACTCATCGCTATTATCAAGATGCTAAGTTCGCATGATCGAGCTTACTGGCCTTCTGTGTTTTCACCATCTCTTTAACGTCCTTTCATACGGACGAACCCTTTGGCTTTTCCTTCCCTTAGTTCTTCCAGTCTCTTCATCCATCCTGCTCCCTGACCTCTTTCAATGAATATTTCTCTCACATACGTACTCACACTTCTGCCTTTCCTTTCCTCTCTAGTACACACCTCTCACACATGTTCACACGACTCTACTTCATAACCACACATTCTAGACATTTTCTCTTGTTCGTATTTACACGATTACATTTCCTCTACCACTCTAAACCATAAAACTCTATTCAGCTTTTTTCCCTTGTTCAACTAAGTCAGGTATTCTGATTCGCCCACCCATTAAACCATCCTAAACTACCTGTTGTACCGCGAATCCATAATTTCCCTCCACATTTCCTCTCAATGCCTTATCATCATCCCTAATTCTATTTTCTACCATTCTACATACCCTTCATGAAAACCACGTTCTTTTTTCATTCGCTACCTCTCTCCTCCCCATTTAGAGCCTTTTATATTGCCTCCCTTCTCTCTAGACCTAATTTCTTTTCTGCATGCTTGTGCGATTTTCCTTTCCTCTCCCCTCTTCAGCTTCTCTTCAAACCCATATCCCTCCTCCCTGGTCTTCAGTCCATGCATTAAGGCCCTGAGCCCAAATAATACCAGCTCCTCTCTTTCTTCTTCCATCCACCTCCTTACAACTTTACATCCTTATTCTTCCTCTCTTCTCCTGTAAACACATACTGAAGCTTACCTTTTTCCATCCACTCCAATTATTCTCATATTTAGTCTGTCCTTTGTTTTGCCATCATCCTCAGATCCCTGTTCTACCACAAGACTTGTTCTCACCCCTGATACCATGCTGGCCATACCTTTCCCTTTCTCACGTTTCTTTTTTGCTTCTTGCATCTTCCAAACACATTCTCTTGGTAAATTTTCTCCCATCCCTTTCCAGTCTTTCTCCTCTACCCATATCTCAATCATCATTATTACGTCCCATTTTGTCGATTTCTCTCAGGGGCCCAAGTCCTTGTTTTTTAATCCCAACCCATTCCAGAATGCCACTATCACTTCCCTCTCTTCTTTCGTTCTGGACTCTATGTTTGTTTGCCTTCCATTAACCCTGCCGTGTTCTATGACTCCCACCTAACCTTTCTTCGTCCATTTCCTTCCCTTGCCTTGTACGGCAAACTTTCAAAACTTCTTTTTCTTCGTCCCAGATCCTCATCTCTCCGTTTACCCATATCCTATCCCTTCATTTATTTGTCCTGCTACCTTTCCTCCTTTCCTCCCATGCACTCTGCCTTAGTATCCATTTTCTTCTCCTCTTATGTCGCGTCATATCTTCTTCGATTCTCTCTGTTCTTCCAATCAGCAACCTCTTTTCACCATCATTTCGAATCTTTTTCCCTCACTTCCTAGTGTCACCGAACACATGCCTTTCCTCCCTGTCTCAATCCTTATTATTCTATTTACTGCTTCTACCCTTGTTTTTGCTCTCATGTCACAAATCACTTTCCGCGCCTGTTTTTATTTCCATCTCCCTAATCACAAAGTTGTTGCTTCTTCTCTTTCTTTGACCCCTTTCTATCTACCTTTCTTTCTGTCTCAATCTCATATGTGCACTTCAATCATCATTCTGCGCGTCCTGCGCATCTATCCTACCTTTATTCACTATCTTGCTACTTACTATCCCTTTCATACTCTGCTCAGCCCTTGCTTCCAATCTACTCAATCTATCTTCTATTCCTCTCATTTCTATTTCACTACGTTCTTCCATTCTTCCATTGTTACTAACTTTCTCAAAACACAACAACATTGTCCCAAAAACTGTAACAATTAGCAAATCATTTGGAAAAATCCAAATCCAAATCTATTCTACATATAACAATTTTGCTTCGCCTAAAGGAAAGAGTTCAACATTCTAAATTTGGCCTTACACACTAGCTTCAAAAAACTATTAGGACCCCAACCAATTCAAACGAATAAAAGGTATACCCACTTAAAAACAAAAGAAAAGAGAACTTGACAAATTACTTCACGTAAAGCACAAACCACTAACTAACACAATGAAAACCATCTCCAACCAACCTTTGAGCGATGAAATTAATGCAGCCTTGTCTAGGGGACATAATTTTGCAGTAGTTTCCTCTATGATTCCGAAAGAAAAAATCATTAGTAATTTAGAGTCCACAATACATAACCTTGCATCCGAAAAAGCGAATGACGTTCGACGAAGGACGGCCAACATCCTACGCCAAGCCCAACATCCCTCCTCAAACTGAACTGAAAAGGGAAGAATGACAATCGAAGAACCTAATTAAAGTAAAGAGATCATGGTTTCACGTGCAGATAAGGGCAACACGACAGTAAAATGAATGAAGAAGATCACGACAACAAAATCAAGGATCTTTTAACTGTCAATACATACAAGGAAGTGCAAAAAGATTTCAATAAAACAGTAGTCAATAAAACAAAAACCCTCCTAGAGGACTCTAAACCTAACAAAAAATAGAATCCTATATAATGCCCACAGATCCTACCTACCAAGACTTTACAGACTTCTAAAAATCCACAAAAACAACGTTCTACTTAGCCCGATCGTTAGCGCAATAAACTCATTAATTCACAACCTAGTACGCATCCTAACCGAAGAACTGAATCCTTTCACAAGAAACTCTGTCACTCGAGATTCTCTCGAATTTATCAAAAAGATACAACCGGTTCACATTCAACCCTAAGGCATCCTTCTGAGTTGCGACGTAGTATCTGTCTACACTAAAGAATCATTCCCTGATACAATTGGAATCATCAAATTCTTTCCTAACTTTCCCTCCGATCTTTTAGCTTTAGTAAAACACTATCTCAACAATCCTTACTTCTCTTCAATAACCAATTCTATACGAACGAATTTCACGAGCAGCAATAGTATCCCCGATTTCACCTCTAACAGCTAACATCTTCACGGAACATCTGGAATCTAAAATCTGGAGCCAATTGAAGCTCACACCAGAATTCTGGTGACGTTACGTCGACAATACTGTTGTAATAAGGATATCCAAACTGGATGAACTACACAAGTTTCACGATTTCATCAACCGATTACATCCAAATATCAAGTTCACCATGAAAATTGAACAAAACGGAGAATTTTTCTTCTTAAACATTCCAATTTACAGAAGATCTGATAACACATCAAGACATGAAGTTACCAGAACATTCATTCATACAAACAGATACCCACATGGCATCTCCCTCCACCACCTATCTTGAAAGCAGGCGGTCATAAACTCATCCGTTTAACAAAACTGTCTCCAAACAGATGAAGATAATTTACAAAAGGAATAACAGAACAAACTCTATTTTGGAGCAACCGGGAGAGTGGTGAACCAACGTATAGAGGAGCATGAGAGTAGAGTAAAGCCAAAATATTTCACGTAGTCAGCACTAGCTGAGCATCATATCGAAACAGAACATGGAATTTTATTCGATCAAACAGCCGTCATCGCAAAAAGAAAACATATTTTCCAAGGAAGGATAGAGAAGTAATCGAAATTTTACAACACTCTCATAACATGCATGGGAACAATGGTTGTAAGACTTATTCAATTTGGCTTTTTGTCCTCCCGAGTTTTTCAGAAAAATATGGATTGACCAAGCAGGTTTGAACAGTCCCTACGATGAGGCCTATGACCAATCATCAACATCATAGAGAACATATATAATAACAACACCGAAATTTCACTTAGGTTGCGGATAAAAGCTTTCTGCTAAATATGGTTACGAGAGATAATAAGCAGACGCAGACGATAGTCCAGAGATGGTTTTGGAGGAAAAAGAACCTTGATCTAAGGCATGAATAACCGTTCTAGAGTTCAAGGTGCCACAGAACATCCAGAAATTCTGTACAGGGAAGATGCATCGAACGCTTTCGCAACCACTGCAAGGATGAGCCGCAGACGGAGGTGAGAACGCGACATTGAGACCTACTGCTGAAATCAGGCATCTCCTGAGAAATGATGCCGATTTAGGGACATGGAAATATCGACGTCCGTTTCCCTTGAAGCGGAGGTGTCCAACGCGTGAGCAACGTAGTAAATAACTGTCACTCGTCGATCCTCTCTTTTACCACCTTGGATGCGTTCATGCGGTGACTGCGATGTGGAAAGGGGTCTTCTGCGACAGGGCTTTATGAACAGTGCGTGCAAGTAGGCGTGGTCAGGCGTAGTCAGATGAAGTCCGTGGTGGAACGAGGAGAGAATTCTCGATGAAGCGCTCGAAAAAGGGGAAGGAAGGAAAAGCGCGCCAACCTTGCGTTGGACACCCCTGCTCTAAAGCCTCACGATCTGGTCCAAATGGATTCCACTCTTCTTGAGGATCTTTGGGAGACCTCCAACTTCTTGATCATCACTTGTTCAATTTATGATGCGCCGAGAGTTCGACCCCTTCAAGTCAAAGAGTGAAGCCGGAGATGAATGAAAAGACTAGGAGGCGCTTGTATAAACTGAACAATAAGATTAGCTGGGCTAGACAAAACGCGTCCCGTATTCAGTTTGATATCGTCTAAATAAAATCCGGAGAGCCTTCCACGGTACGGGTTCAAAGTTTTACTCGCGAAATGATAATTCAGTTTTACACATTGAACATGTCATTGCTGCTGACCATCAAGCCACAAATAATTGAAAAAATACGGGTGCTATCCAACGCAAGAAGGAGAATACGGAAAAAGAAGAACTGAGTCAAGGAAAGTCATCAGGTTTTTGCTGACCCATGCCAGAAGTAATTCTGCCACTATGGACAGACAGACCCCCAACTCGCACCTCATCCCCCTCGCCCTAAACTCCGGAGCCAGCTCGCCCCAACTCATGGCACCTCTTACACGATGTCCTTGGTTGAAAATTCAACTATTCGTTAGGCCATTCATTTCCTCATTTTTTATCTTCTTCTCTCTGAAAACATCAATCTTTTCTGCTTGAAATTGCAACTGTTTGGTTAACAGTTTTTTATTTTTCGATCGAGGATTGTACAATCTCTTGTTGAAAACTAGTATTCCTCGGTTGAAAATCAAACTATTTTTTTCAAAATGCGTTACTTCAATAAGAATTAATCTTTTCTCTTAAAGTTCTACTTTTTCCTTAGAAATTTCAATTTCAAATTTATATTTACCGCAGAATCACCTCACTGCGTTTTGAAGTCTTTGTTAGTACAAAAGTAACAGCGTGAACCATTCTCGATTTATATATTTCTCAACTCCGCTTAAATGCTATTGGTAAATATTAAGTATTTCATAATTTTGTTCATGTCATAAACTAATTTTTTATTTTATGTT
Organism: Neuroterus valhalla; assembly: GCA_011762715.2. Taxonomy (NCBI): domain Eukaryota; kingdom Metazoa; phylum Arthropoda; class Insecta; order Hymenoptera; family Cynipidae; genus Neuroterus; species Neuroterus valhalla. Next base: position 11,345 of record WSXT02085245.1, read on the forward strand.
CGGGCGTGACAAGACTCTTGCATTTTTTACTTATTATTTCTAAACAAATTTGTCTCAAATTTTTATTTTTTTACTGAATGGCGCTTTGTAGTGAATACTTCCCTGAGATACTTTAAGGAAGAATGTAATATTCGAAGAAAAAGGGGGAAATTCCTAGGACTTCCTGTGTTCAATTTTTTGGTAACCACCCAGATAAGTAGAAAAACCTTTGAATTCAAAATTTACGAAATGACGTTAGAAGCCTATTTTGTTTCCCAAGAATGTAAAAACATAAAAAGAAGTGTCTAAATTAAGGTGATACGGTGGGAATTGAGGTGTAAAGGTCTGGCCTATTCCCGAAACTTTATTCGTTTCAGTCGAAAATAGAGAAGTTTTTCACGATGTGAAAAATGTATTTATTTTTGTTTTCTCAAAAAAAATGCTTAAAGAGGTTACGCTTCCTTTACATGAATAAGAAGTTGACAAAGCAATAAATTCATCACTTGTGAATGTCTTAAATGTAACCAGGAATGATATTATTATCATTAGGATCCAGTGCAATA
>WSXT02085256.1:0-11886 GCA_011762715.2 Neuroterus valhalla
TAGAGGATGGAATAGAAGAAATAGAGGAAAGAAAAGTAAGAATGAATAAGGAAATTCACAGGATTGTAACAGTGTATGAGGGGGTTTGTATTCTGTGTGCAGTTTGGTCCAACCTGGGACATAGGATGGTTTTATTCTCAAATTATACGTTCAATATTTTTCTATTCCAAATTGAAAGTTCATCACGGAACAGAGAGTTTAACTTATTTGTAAGTTTCATAAGTTTACAGCAGATGTCGGTGTAGGTTGGTATATTTACAGAGGGTCCAGGGACAGTGTGGCAATCTAGTGACGTCCGCGCTGATTAACTCCGCCATTTTGAGCATTTCTTCGAGATAGTATATCTATATATAGATATCAAGTATATTAGGCATAGTAGGTATTTGGCTCGGGTTTTACACTGTTCTGGACCCTCTGTAGTTTATTGACCAACATTCCAACATTTCACGTAATCTAGATTGGGTAAGCAGCCAATAGATGGCGCCATGTTTTGATCCCCGAGCGCTGTAATCTATTTCACGTCACATGTGCTTTTTACACTCACATACCATCATTTATTCATCCTATAATAATTGTGTTTTGTATCGTTATTACACCAAATAATGATAAAAATAATACAAATTTGACTACACTAAATACTTAAGTATAATAATAATTCAACGTATTATAACTGTAAATTTGTAACAATCTTCACATTTTCCAGAAAATAAATTCACTCGCATCTCAAAATCCAAAATTGGAATCTATTTGCAAATCATTTATATATTTCTATCATTCTTTTTTGGCTCACCCTGTCTTTTGTCATAATCTGCTGATTTGATTTCTGAAGAGCTCTAACTCAACGAAGTCGAGGACCGTCTATTTTTTAATGACCTTCTACTTGATCGAAGCCCTCAATTTTTGTGAGTGCTCCACAGCATTTGGCTCCACTGGAAAATGTACCAATCGTCAAACAGATTTTTTTCTATTTTTCTGTTTGTTTGATTGGCACGAGCCCTTTGTGATTATTGGTTAACGATTTCGCGCGATAGATTCTGAAGTCGACTAATTTTCATGTCTCTAATGAACCCAGGGTTGGAATTCCTACTAGAAACATATCGTTCGTGCAGGTTGGCCTTTGGCCTTTGTAAAGGAATGAATCTCGAGTGTGGAGAACCTAGATAGCGATAGCAATGCCAAGTAATTAGAGCACCATCGATTTAATGGAGAAATGGATTTCAGGTGAAGTCGAACGACTACTACGCCAGTATCGACAAAACCAGGAGCTAGTACAAAATATCCGAGCGCATTACTATCAGATCATCTATCCAGTGCAGCTTCGCCATCACGAGAAAATGGGGATCTCCACAAGGGACGCCAGCATTCCCAAGGTAAATCACAAAAACTTCTCAGACGATCATAAAAAAATATTTCCCTCTTTTCAACCACCATACGCCATGATTCCCCCATAATTTTATTTTATTTGATCGGAGAAAACCAGCAAAGGATCTCGAAGCACCTTCTCAATATGTCGTTGCGGAGGAGCAATTCAAATATATAATCTTGCAGGAATTCGTAGAGGTGTCGAGACTTCGAGTCGAAATTTTATGCCAAGATTTCTTAGAGTAGGGGAGAGTGGGGAGTTGTAAGCCGGGTTTTGTTTTCGAGGTATACCTTCCATAAAAATCGATAGATTGTAAATCTTTTAGGTTGAATTTTCGGAGGACATTTAAACACAACTACTGGAAAAAAGAATTCGAAAAAATCACCGTCGTCTTTGAAATATTGCAGATCGGCTAAAAGAAAAAAAGGCATTAGCAATTTTGGTGGGGAGTTGTGAGCCATGCCAAAAAATGTCAGAATTTGATGGAACTAGAAGATTTAGAAAATTAATCAGATTCGCAATCAACACAGGTGTTACCCAGTCGTCATGTTGGCACCCTTCAAGTGCGCAGGCACGATCGCACATGTTACAATGTATTGCGTTATTTCTATTCAATTTTTCCTTTATTGTGACGATACAGATGATGCAGAAGTCTTCATCAATTCCCTTCAACTCCCTACACCTGGTGGCTCATAACTCCCCATATCAGACATATTAAGAATAGACGCATCCCTATCGACGCAATGAACAATAAAAAATTTTCTTTTTTGTGTAGAGAGCCAATAGCCTAAGGAATGTTTTGTATAAACTTTCTTCTAGAGTTGTCTGCAAAACGGACCTCAAAATACCACAAACACAAGTATCGAAAAAAACTTTGGGTGCGATTTAACAATGAGTGATTCACATGAAGGCCAAGAACGCCTGTAGATGCGATGAATGCTCATTGAAAAGTTAGCATGAACAGTACATATGACAGACCTAGCAATCACAGCATGGCAGAAATCGAAATAGCTCACAACTCCCTCTGGCTCACAACTCCTCACTCTCCCCTACTTTTAAATATTTTGTATTTTCAATTTCTGGAATTATTAAAGGAAAGAGGATTATTAATTCGCCACTAAAAAAAATGGTCAATCCTAATACTCTCAGGGGATTGATTGAATTTAAAACCTAACAGTTTAATTTTTAGCCTATGAAGTTGCAGTTTGGATAAAGTAGTTGAATTTTCCAACCGACAAGTGAAATTTCAAATACCAAAGGACAAATTTTTCACAAAAGAGTTGGATTTTTATCACACATATGATTATTATTCTTACAGGATAAGGGAAATTATTCGCGAAGCAGTTGAACTTGAAAAGAAGATGTCACAACCAGAATAGTTAAATTTTCAATAGATTAATTAAATTTGAAACAAAATAGAATAATTCTTGAACATACAGCAGATTTTGTGACCTACAAAGATGAATTTTTTTACCAAATAGATTAGTTTTATACCGGGAGACTAATTTTTAACAAAATGCATTAATTTTGGACCGGATGGTTGGATTTTTGTCTGAAAATAAACTTTTTTTCGTCAAAGATGAAAAAGTCAAATCTCCAATTTGGAATTGTGTAGTATAGTATGTCGAAAAGTCCCTCTTCCCCTTGGCGCATACAATTTTTTTTATAACCAATGAATCATTTCAGACATTTCTCGAAATACAGTCATGATTCCAGCCAATATTGGTGTTCGACAAAAGGTAGCATGATCGCAAAGAAATCCAGAAGTTCAAAATTCATTAAAAAATTTCTATAAATTTCCGGAAGTTAATGAAAATTTTCTGTCACATATGGTAATCTTACAGGAAAATATGGTGACTCACCATAAATCACCCAAAATTCAATTTAAAAAATCTCCATAAATTTCCGGAAATCTATTAAAAATTTCTGTAATTCATAGTATTCTCACAGGCAACTTAGGGTAACTTAAGATAGATTATCCCAAATTCAATTTCAAAATGTCTATAAATTTCCGGAAACTTATGGAAATTTTCGGTAATTCATAGTGATTCTACAGGTAATTCATGGTAACCTAAGATAAGAACCCAAAATTGAATAAAAAAATTTCCATAGACTTCCGCTTCATCACGGTCGTTTTTCAAATTATGTATGACAAATTTCCATAAATTATCTTAAAATTCTGTTATTTGCAACAAAGAAACCTTCCAAGTTTTTACGGTGAGTGGGATGAAGTAAAAAGTACTTTTTAATCCCTAGGGAGTGAAAAGTAGAGTTTTAGCCCCGCTTCATAGGCGTCGAAAGGGCCTCAAATCATGCATGTGTTATAAACAATACTTTGAAAAACAGAAAATAAAACCAACCAGATAAATTTAACCAAAGCACTTGAATCAAGAAGATAAACTTCCAACAAGCCAAAATAATGTCCTACCCAAAAAGACGCGTTTGTTTGAATATATATATATATATATATATATTGATTTTCAATCAAATAGTTGAATTTTTTTCTAAGAAAAGAATTTCTTAATTAGAGAAGAAACGGTTTATTCTTCGATTCGACAATTGTCCTCTTGGAAAAAAAACTTTCTAACCAGTTGAATTCATTCATAACGGACGAATTTTATTAAAAAATAGTAAAACACTCAATTGAAAAGATAATCTTTAAACTACATTAAATTATTTTCCACCCAAAAAGACGCGTTTTTTGAAGGATACATTAATTTCCGACAAGATGATAGAGTTTTTAATCTAAAAAACATCATTTTTGACCAGAATGGAACGGTTCAATTTTCTTCACTGAAATCAGAAACAAAATTGTCACTATTAAAGTCAAAACTTGACCCAAGAAATAAATTAAAAGTTATCACCGAATACCAGAATGGAAAAGAAAAGGGAAGATAAAATGATTATTGGAAATGATTAAAATTTTTGAACTAATCTAATAAATTTCAATGACCATTTGAAATTGTGATAATTTCTAATTCAGCAGGTATGGATAAAAATATTTATTTTACGCGACTTATTTAACAATTCGAAAATATCTTAAAAAAAAAGATTTTTTCACGAATTTCCGAGAAATAGAGTGATTTTTTTATGGAAAGGATAAATTTCAAATCTCTCAATATAATTATATACCCGAAATAGACGCCTCTTGAAGCTGATGCATGGATTTATTCTCGAGCGAAGAATTTAATCAAAAAATTGAATCTTCATCTAAAGAAACATTTTTTTTGGTCAGAAATTAAATAGTCTAATTAGCAACCAGGAAAAAATGGAGTCGTAAGAAAAAATAATGTTCTACAGAAGAAAAATTTCAACGATGTCAATGATTTTCGAGCAAGTACTCGGATTTTCTACAAAAGAAGAAAGGGATAATTAAATTTTCAAATAAATGGTATAATCTTGAACTAATTAGTTGAATTTTATGCAAAAAAAAAGCTGAAGGCCAATTAAGAATAAAAACACGTTTCCATAAGAGAAAAGAAAAGGCTTTTGAAAATGAGCTGTAAAATAAAAATCCGAAGTTTTTTCTTTGAATCCTGTTCCCATAAATATATTTCATGAGGACCCATTAATCTCTTCGAGTCAAAAAATAGGTTTCGCAATCTTCTGTCGCTAATTATTATCCTCTCGTGCTTTGTTTTGTCACAAGATGTTTATATAACACAAGATGATACTCAGCATTTCGATAATATATTTACGAAAATTGTTCACACAATTTAATAATGTCTTCTAGCGATTTTCTCTAAGAATAAAGGTAGAAATACGCGTTTTTTCTGGAACAACATTTGCTTTAAAAAGGTGTAAAATAATCCAGTTTTTTCTGCAATTCCTAATTCTTTATCATTTTTCAAGTAAGATTAGGATAATGTGTAGAGAGGATAGTGTAAGAGAGTCTTTGTGGTTACAATCTATTATTCTTGAAAACGAAATTTTATTACAATTTGTCTGAAAAGTTGCAATTTTATCCTAAAACTTCTAACTCCTTACTTATAGTAGAGTGATAATAATTATTAGAAGTTAATAAAATACTTGTGTAATAATGTGTCATTATTTATATCATAATTTTTTCATTATTATTGTAAAGGGTTTCTGTTTCCCATGAAAACACAGGATTTTCCGTTTACTTTTATGATTTGCAGGACTTCTGATTTAGTTTTCTTTTATAAGAAAATTGGATAGTAGTAGAGAGGAAGAGGGGGGGAGGGGGATAAAAAATTTCACCCAAAATGAATTAAACTGTATGCTTTTATTCTGTAAGAACATTTTTTTTTGAATAACTTATATTCCTTAAAATAAACAGAGATGCATGAAAAATGAAACTTACCTCAATTTAAGCAAGAGGAATGTGCACCAGGTTATATTTCGTATCTCTTTCTGCATTATTCTGCTTTAAAAAACTTTTTATTAAAAAAAATTAACTATTCAGTTTTATTATTTCAAATAGAAATACAATAAACTAACCGATATAAACCAGAAGGAAATATAAGAATACAATTTTCAGTTTCGGAAAGTTACTTGAAAAATAAAACCAAGTTTTTTCTAATCTTTTGAAACCGAAGTATTTGAGGAGCCAGATCAGTTTCGTAGGTATTTCAAATCAAACACAGAATACAAAGTGGGCGCAAAGTAGCGTTTTCCGCCCGGGGACAAAATCAGAAGGCGCAAGAAGCAGCTTTACGTCCACTTCAACTCCATCCGAAAAAAGTTAAGTTTGGATTAACATAAAATTTTCGATGTCGAAAAATTATATTACAAACATTATATTTCTTGCTCTAGTGCATGTAATCAAATTCATTTGTGCCCATGTGAGGGGGGGCATCATGAACACCCATCATTCCAGATATGCTTGACGTAAATGGGCCGAGTGTCGTCATCAAAATCCTTAATGCAGGTGCAATCATTTTTGCACCAAGAATAAATGGGGTGAAGAAAGGAATTAATGTTGCAATATCCAATGAGCAATCTACTAAGAGCTCCGTATTGCTGCCAGCCATTAATGATTTCAGACAATTGTGAAGTGGCATGAAGGACACCAGTATTTGCAATATCCATGAACTTATCGTGTTTATCATTCCAAATATCGGTGATAATGTTCCGAGATTTTCAAGAGGCATCAAATCGGTGATTGCCATTATTTAAAATAATTTTTATTTGTAATAATATATAACTTTGCGAAGGGCTTAAATTACTTGCATCAATTGACAAAAGATGGTATAATTTCGTTGATTCAATGTCTCAATCCATCAGAAAATAAGTTTTGATACTCTGAAAAAATGTATTGAAGATTAAAGCAAATATTAAACAAAATTCGAACTTAGCTTGATAAATTTTCAAAGACTTCCCTTTTCACGTTAAAAACGTGAAAACGGAATTTTATATTTTCTATGAAATTTTTTAGGCTTCTGATTAATTTTTGTAGATAAACCTGAAGAAAAATCGTCGGCCTTGATTAGGTTTTCCAAAAACTTTACAAGTTCATAATTGAAGTCTTTGTAGGCAAACAAGTTCCAATGAAAACTTTCGACATTGTAGGTTCTTCTAATTTAAAGAAGTTAGGATCAGGTTTTCCAAATTCTGAGCTTCTGCAATCAAGCAATTTGGAATTTATTCATTTCTAATATGATATTTGAGCCTAAACTCATGAAATTTTCTTGGTTCAAAACTTTCCTAATCAGATTAATCTCCTTCAATTAAAAAGAAAAAGACTAACTTGGGCACAAAACGTGAAATTTCTCTGCTAATTTTAGATTTAAAAACCAAATCAGATATTGTATATCAGTTTCTCGCATGTGAAGAAACCGGTAAGAAATTGTCTGTTTTCAATTCAGTTTTTCAAGATTGTACAATTTCATGATGAAAATTTTTGTAGCCAAAAAGTTTGAATTAAAGTTTCTAGAAATGTGTGTTTTCCAGTTAAATTTTTTGACTCTAAATCAAATTAATTTTTCCTAATTTTTAGATTTTCGAAATTTTCAAATTGTCCAAATGCTTGAAGGATTCAAAATGAAAAACGTCAGCCTGTACTCATGGACCATCAAAATGTAAAAAATTCATAAGCAAATTCGTATAAATTGAAAAGTTTGGATATTGCAGGGCGTTTTCACTTCTCTAATTTTTTATCCAAATGCTAAAAAAAGTTCTATATCAATTAGAAACTTCTTCAAATTATACCACCTTTAAAATGAAAACCTTGATTCTTCACAAAGGAAATTGTTCTTACACCGTAAAGAATAATATGCTTTTAATTTAACGCAGTGAAAATCGTTAAAAAATTCGAGCTATTGAGCATTGGTAGTGCGAAATTTAAGTATAAACATCAATTAAAAAAGCAACTGATTCATATTCTAGTAACAATGACGTTTTAAGTTTTTGAAGATAAGAAGTAATTAGTTTTATCTTATATAACAAATATTTGCCTGATTCCAGCACGAGAAGTGAAACCTTCTCGATTAGTTTAAACGTTGCAAAGAAACTCAATTTCTGAAAAAAGTTTCGTCCACTTTTTTTCATTAATTTACATGAAAAATAATCACCTAACTATAATAATGCAAAAAAATGCTCAAATCTCTTCTCAGAACTCATAATCGATTACCAAATCAATAAAGTCATTAACAAAATTCAAATCATAAATTAAAAACTTTCCTCATTCATAAATAAAACTTAAAACATAAAAAAAAATCTTTCCTCCATTTAAAAGAGAAGAAAAATCAAATTTTAATTTACATATCAAATTTTTGTGCACAAGCGAAAATCCATCATAACTATTATCCACTGAATATTTATAAATAAAGTACCTTCGATCAATCTGAAGCAACGGATTGTAGAAAGGAGTATTAATTTTCATAAAAATTTGTGAAGAGAGCAACAAATTATGAAGTTCTGTCAAGTAAAGTTGATTTAGAACTGGTAGAGTTTCCTTGTATCTATTGATAACGAGCTCAACAATTATTTAGAAAATGCGGGTCAATAATGTGACATCTGCGAATTAGAGGAACAAATTAGAGAAATAATTGAAAGTGACTTTAGTTGCTCAGAGAAATTTGAAAAAAAATTGCTTTAATGAAATGAAAAACGGAAATTGTCACTAATAAAGTCGAAACTTGACACAAGAAATAAATTAATTATCAACAAATACCAGAATGGAAAAGAAAAGAAAAATTAAAATAATTATTGGAAATAATAAAAATTTTTGAAACCGATTTAGTAAATCTCAATGACTATTTGAAATTGTAGTAATTTCTAATTCAGCAGGTATAGATAAAAATATTATTTTTCAGGACTTATTTGATTCAAGGAATGAGTATAACCGTAAATTCTGACAGACGCTAATTCTATCTGGCAGACATTCACTGAATCAAACTAATAATATTTGCTTTATTATTCTGAAAAGTCGACTCTAGTTTCATCAAATAATTATTTCTTCGATTTTTCCGTAGACACTTCATGAATACGAATTTTTATAAAAGTAAGAAAAAACTATTATATCCAAATCAGGAATGTAATTTTTGTACGATTTGGATAAGTGCTTCCAAAAGTGCAGGATTAATTTCTTTGGTACTTAACAATGGAATTGAAATATTTCACAAGAATTGAGAAACATGAAGAACATCGAAAATTTTTGAATAAAAAAAATAACCAATGTGAAAATATCTACACGACATTGGGGATGGAAGCGATAAAATAGTTAAACGATTAATTATTTCAAACACTTTTTTCCCCTTTCACGTGGTTATAGATACAAAAAAAAAATACCTTTACAGAAACTAATCATTTTCCTCATTCCTTCGAATCTTATCTTCTTCGGCACGAACGTGCAATGCAATCTATTGATTTTCTTTCAAGTCATAAATGCTCTGAGTTATATCGCATTTCTCTGATATCATATATGTTTTTCCCATTTTGTTGCGTTAAAAAGAAAATTATTCGAAGAAATTCTTCTAACTTTCGAACTGCATCGAGAAGAGGCCTAACAGGCCAAACAAGTTTTAAAAACAGGGGAATACGGGAATTTTTTGAAGGAATGGGAGAATGAATTTTTTTTCAATGAAATTATGGAGTTACTGTAATAAATCGATCAATTGCAGGTGGTTTCAATCAAAATGGGAATCATTCATTTCCCAAGTCAGGAAATGAATTTTCAACCGCAAAAATGGATTTTGCATGCGAAATATTTTGATTTACAACCAGGATAATTAATTTTTCTGATTAAAAATAATTTTCATTAAGAATGATATTGAAATACAACCAAATATCCTAAATTCTAACACAATAGTTAAGTTTCAATTAAAGAGATGAATCATCAACAGTTAATGTTTCAAAATAAAAAATAATAATTATCAACCAAACTGTTGCATTTCCAACCAAAGATAATGGAGTTTTTACCAAAAGAGATGAACCACCAAACATTCAAGATAGATTTTGAACACAAAGCAGATTAATTTTCAACTAAATAGCTAGATTTTCAACCAAGGAGATGAAATTCCCACCTAAATACATGCATTTTCACCATGTAAAGATTTTACAGCCAAAAGTTGAGACAGTGAAGAATCCAAAGATAAGAGAAATTTCCTAAATAGTATTCAAATTTCCAACAAACATTTTTGTTGTCTCTATTTTAATGAGGTTATCATAAAATAATTTAATGACTAAAACGAATCGAATTTTTTATAGAAAATATTCGAATGTTTGACCAAAGAAATTATTATTCGAAAAAAATGAATTTCCAACAAAATGCATAAACTAACGAAACAATTTAAATTTCAAATAAAAAATTAATTCCTATAAGAAATGCCCTTCTTTTGCCAAGAACAAATTTTCTATAATTTTTGGGTTATTTTTTAAAAGGATACTAAAATTTTCCACAGAAGTATAACATTTCTTTACAAAAATTAGAACAATTCAACTGACAACTGACAAAAATCAATCAACGATAACAGAAAAAACTAATTTCAAACAAGATAGCTGATTTTTTAGACAGAGCGATGAATTTCTAAACAGTATTATGAATCTTCAACTCGAACAGTTGGGTTTCAAACCAGAAAGATAAATTCTTAACTAAAACGATAAAAAATTAACTTGAGCACCTCACTTTTTAACCATGGATGTGAATATTTAGATGAGAAGATTTATTTCGAATAAAAAGAATAAATTTCTACCAAAATATACAATGTTCAACAAAATATTTGAATCTCGAACTGGAAAAATAATTCCTTTTTCAACAAAGAATGGTGCGATAACTTTTTTAGTTTGAAAAAATCAATTTGAAACCAAACGAGAGAGTTTTCAATTAAAACAAAGAATCTTCAACTGAAAGAGTTGAATTTTCAAACAGAAACCAAATTTCAAGACTGGAAAAAATTGATTTTCAACCAAACAAATGAATTTTCAACGACAACTATGAAATTTTCAATTTGAATAAGTTAAATTTTCAGGAAGAGAAATTTCCAACTGAGATAATTAAAATTTTGACTAGATATTGATTTTCAAATAAAAAATACAATTTTTCAAAAAATGGTTGAATTTAGAAATTTAGAAATTATTCATCTTTAACCAAAAATGGAAAAGTAACAATTTGATTTGAAAAATCCATGTTTTAACCAAACATAAGTGTTTTCGACAAGATGTCGTTTCGACAAAAATAAAAAATATTTATCTGTATAACTTGAATCGTTAAACGTAAAGAAGAATTTTTAGACAAGAGAATTAAATTTCGAAGAGAAAACTCATTTCCCACCAAAAAATATATTTCTCAATAAAATCTGTGAATTTTCAACGAAACAATTGAATTTCTAATTCAATCAGACAAATCTTAATTCAAACTTTGAATTTCCAGTTGATGAAATTAATGTTCAACCAGACAGATGGATGTTCAAGTAAAATGATGAAAGTTTGAGTGGAATAGATGTATTTTATGCGAAAAAGATTATTTTTCGACCATAAATATGAATTTCCGCCAAAAAGACGAATTTCTTCAAAGTATATATATTCCCAAAGAAATAATTTCATTTGAAAAAAATCAATGTTCAAATAAATACTCGAATTTTCACAAAAAAAAAAATTAATTGTTTGTCCACGAAATAGTTACATTTTTAACCAGAGGTCAATTTTGAATTGAAATAGTGCACCCTTAACAGGAAAATTCATTTCCCAACAAAAGAGTGCAACATTTAAGCGAGTAGTTATTTTTCAACTAAAAAAGGAAATTAGGAAGAGAGTACTTTCGAATTGTGACGGAGTTTAAATTATATTCCTTCCCTGAAACTCCCTGCCCTTAAATAAAAACAATAAAGATTTTTTAAAATTACCTGTTCCGAAGCATATGAATGAGAAGAATGCAAATAAAATGTTTTAAATACATTTTTCTGGAAAAATAGAGAAGACCATTTTTTCGTATGCTTGAGCTATCATCTTGAGCAAAAAGTTTGCAAGAGGTTTTTCTTATAATGGAAACAAATAAAAATTCTGTCTCTCATAAATTATAGATATATTCAAAAAGTTTTAGAATCAGGGTAAAGAAATGTACA
>WSXT02085267.1:0-11885 GCA_011762715.2 Neuroterus valhalla
AAAGAGGTTTGCATTCCGTGGTTTATGAGAAAAATCCTCAAAATCGCTTGAAATCTTCGAAATCCCTTATAATCTTCCAAGATCCCTGGAAATCTCTGATATCAGGTAAAATACTTGGAATACCATGGAGTATTTCAAAACATTAGGAGATCCACTGAAATCCTCTAGATCAACTAACATTTTTTTAAATACTTGAAATCGCTTGGAATCTTAAAAATCTCCCATAATCCTTCAAAATCTGTGAAAACCTTTAAAAGTCGGTTGAAATTCTCGAAATTCCATGGAATAATTGGGAATATTACGAGATCCCTTAAAATCTCTCAACGCATTCAAAATTGATTGAAATTCTCCAGAATTCCGTGGTTTATGAAAAAAATCCTCAGAATCACTCGAAATCTTCGAAATTCTTTATAATCTTCCAAGATCCCTGGAAATCTCTGATATCGGGTTAAATATTTGGAATTCCATGGAGTATTTCAAAATATTAGGAGATCCACTGAAATACTCTAGATCAACTAAAATTTTTTTAAATCCTTGAAATCGCTTGAAATCTTAAAAATCTCCCATAATTCTTCAAAATTTGTGGAAACCTCTAAAAGTCGGTTGAAATTCTCGAAATTCCATGGAATAATTGGGAATATTACAAGATCACTTGAAATCTTTCAAAACAAACTCGAAATTCATTGAAATCCTTCAGAATTCCGTAGTCTATGTTGAAATTCTTAAAATCGCTTCAAATTCCATAAAATCCCCCGAGTTCCGTGGAAATCTCTGAAAATCGGTTAAAATCCTCGAAATCCCATGGAATCTCTCGAAATATTACGAGATGCCTTGAAATCCTACAAATCATTTAAAATTAATTGACATCCTCCAAAATCCTAAGGGTTCCCATTGAAACTCTGGGGATCATCTGAAATCTTAAAATTCTCTTATAATCCTCCAAAATTTGTGGGAATCTCTGAAAGCCCGTAAAAATCCTTAGAATTCTATGAAATATTTCAAAAAATTTCTGCAAATATTGCGACATCCTTTGAACTTTTTCAAATCCTTTTACAATTCATTGAAATCCATGGAAATCCCGTGGTTCATTTTGAAATCCCGAAATCCCTTAAAATCCTCCAAAATCTGTAGAAATCTTCGATACTGATTGAAATTCCCAAAAATTTCGTGAAATATTTCGAAGAATATTTCGGAATATTACGAGATCTTCTGAAATCTTCCAAATACTTTTTGAATTTATTGAAATCTTAAATATCCCGTGATCTTTTGATTTCTTCGAAATCGCTATAAATCTTCAAAATCCTTTCTAATCCTTCAAAATCCCAAAAACTAGTTGAAATCCGTTACGAAATCTTTTGAAATCCGTGAAATTCCGTGAAATAATTCGAAGAATATTTGGAAATATAGAGACATCCCTTGAAATTTTTGAAATCCTTTCACAATTCATTTTGAAATCTTCTGCAATTCCGCGGTTCATTTTGAAATCCCAAAATCTCCTATAATCCTCCAAAATCTGTAGAAATCTTCGATACTGATTGAAATTCCCAGAATTTCGTGAAATATTAGGAAGAATATTTCGAAATATCACGAGATCTTCTGAAATCTTACAAATCCTTTTTGAATTTATTGAAATCTTCAATATCCCGCGATATCTTTTGAAATCCTCTAAGTCACTACAAATCTTCAAAATCCTCTTCAATCCCTCAAAATCCTTGGAAGTCTCTAAAAATTGGATAAAATCCTCGGAAAGCCCAGGAATTTTTCGAAATATATTCAAAAATATTACAGGATCCTTTGGAACCTTTCAAAATCTTTCTTGTATTATTGAAATCTTCAAAATATGTGTAAACCATTCCGAATCTCTGAAATCCTTCAAAATATGTGTAAACCATTCCGAATCTCTGAAATCCTTCAAAATATTTGGAGACTTTCACGAAGAATCTCACTGAACGAAATCCTCTGAAATCCGTCGATCTACTCTGGAATCTTTAAAATCTCTTGAAATCCTTCGTAACCGAAATCCTTCAGTATCCTTGAAATGCTTAAACTCTCGTCATTCCTTCAAATCTCTCGAAATAATTTTATTTCACTGAAAATCCTTATAAAATTTTGAAAACTCTTTTTGAGACAAAGTGATTGATGTATTGTGATATAAAATTAAGTGAAAATGAAAAACAAAATTTACATAAGAGGAGGAGGGGCAAAAATGCCAAAAATCATTCTCACGCAAATAATGGACGTCCCTCTAAAGTTTCACTCTCACGAATAAGAGTGCAGGAAATGGCTCGGGAAATGGCATATCACAAATTTCCCGCGCTATCCTAATTCTCACGACCACGTGTCAAGGTAAATCTTCAGGTTGTATGGAGCGTCATTAGCATATCGGAACAAATTTGAACTAAATGAAAGCGGAAGAGAAAATTCATGCGAAACGGAATCAAGGAAGGAAGGAAGAAAGAAAGGGAAAAGGAGAGGAAGGTCCAGTTTCAGTGCATTCTCGGAAATGACAGGCACAAGGAGGCTCATGAAGGATGAATGAAAAAGAGAGAAGGAGAAAGGACGTAGGGCCAGCCGGATGGTCGGCGCGGCGTCAATAATACCGTAGTGACGTAATCCTTCTGGAGGTTTGTTATTGGAGGATGTGTCATCCAATGGGTAGGGGTCGATACGGCAGCTGGGTGGCGGTATCGCGCGCTCTCGGTTCTAGCAACTGAGCTAGCCCACTCTCAACACTCTAGCCACTAGCTAGCATATTCGCGAGCATTGTCAGTGCGCCGCGCCGGCGAGGACCCGGCGATCAGACCTGAATCCTGATCCTGAACCAAGAAACGAGGAACAGAATCAAGTGTAGGGAGAGAATAAAGAGAGTTAGGAAGAGAAAGGGACTACGGTGAAGAAAGAGAAGGAGACAACGGTTGGGCTTCGCTCCTTCTTGTGTAGAACGTGTGGCGTCAGTTATTCGGCTCAACGCTCAACTGCTGGTTGATGTTGCAAAGCGCGCCGCCGCCGCCGCCGCTCTCTTTAATTTAACACTCGTGTTTCCTCAATCCTTCCTTTTTGCGGACTTGACAGCTTTCAAGTCACGCGTGGAATCCTTCCAAACGCAATCAACGATAATGACATCCCCTGTGATACCGATTGCAATCACGTGAAACTATTCATCAGTTACTCCAATTGTCCTTCGATTAACAGTTTTATATCGACTGGTTCGTGTTGGAGCGCAAGCTCCCTTGCAGTGTGATTTGGATTAAGTGCCGGAAAAGACGACCCTCATCGATGTAAGTATAATGCCTCTCTCGATGCACTTAATTCATTTAGGTCCAACAACTCTAGGTACAATGCTCGTTAGAGTGCTTTTGATTGAGAAAAGAGCTCTTCTTGAGACATACGTGTGCAAGGGTCGAGGCTGAGAACTTTTTTCCTTTAACGATTGTTCGCTTGCAAGGGGTTGCCGGCAAAGTCACACGACACGCGTACCTGCAGATTTTCGGTTGGATTATCAGTCTTCCTTGCCGCGCTTTCCCAGTTGGAAATGGACAATGTTATATATACATATTTTCCAAGAAATGAATTGGAGCGATGAGTTATTGACCATCAGAAATTTCTTTTTTTCGGAGCACGCGTCAAGGATACAGATTTTTCTCGCTGGTCACGTATCTCAAGGGATTTCCCGGATATCCCCTTTCGGTTTCGAGGGAGGGAAAATGGACTTCCTTTCACCGAAAAAAATTCTTTATGGTTTCCGAGATCCTAGAGCAAAATGAATTTGATACTTTATGTGAATCTTTTGTTGCCCTAAATTCTATACCTGTGATGTTAGAATGTGCGTTCAAGTTTAAAGAACTTGATGTAGATAGGAATTGCAACTCTGCTGTAAGGGACCTTAGAATTATCGACATACTGTATGTTTATACCTGAAGGTTTATTTTGCAGTGCAATAGTGACCTCTAGTTTTACACTCACCCCTTGGAATTGCTGTAGCTATAACCGGCTTTATATACATATATACATTTTTTTTTTAGAAGAGTTACTATTCATAAGAAGATATATTTTAACCCTAATCTTGGGATGGACTTCGAAAATGAGTAGAACACGTTCATTTGATGGTGACTTTCGACACCCGATAAGAAGGCTCGGATTGAAAAAATTTAATCATTTTCAATCCTTGATACTTCTATTTTTTTCTCCATAAAACGGGGGATGAAATGAGGAGAAATGAATCGATTTCTATCATCTCAGGGATCACAGCGGATCAGTAGTTCAGTTTTAAGGTTAAGAGAAAATACACTGAGGAAAAAGATTTCTGGAATCAAAGAAATTTAGTACTGAATACGTCCAATCAAATATTTTTGTGATCTGGAGAAATTTTTGTCATTAAAAGAATAATTCTCCTATTTAGAAAACATAATGTCTTGGAACAAGACGTACTTTGTTTGATCAAAGAAATATTTGATTGGACGAATTCAGTCCAATTTCAGAAATAAATCCGAGAATATCACAGATTGAAAACTGATAGACAACATAATTGAAAAATGCTCATATTAGAATTTGTTTCTGTTTTTGTTTTATTAGGGTTTAACATTTTTTGCTGATGTATATTCATCAATAAATAGCTCTTGGGAATCAAAAACATTTTTAAATCTTAGCATCAAAAAATATACAGTTTGCAAACGAAACCATTATTTTGAACAATTATTTACAAAAGAAACAATAGCATCAAAATCGGGCTACATTTTGTTGAAAAGTTCTTTATTATATTTTTGATTGAGATTTCTCATTTTATGGTTAAAAATGCAATAGTTTGGTTGAAAATGAACTCGTTATGGTTGCGGATTTAACCATTTTTACGAAAATCCATCTTTATTGGTAGAACTCAACTGTTTTCAATTTGGAATTCAAAAAAACTTTTTCGGTTGGAAGATGGACTATTACATTTTTCGTTGAGAATGCATCTTGTTTGATTAAAAACTCAATCCTTTGGTAGAAAGTTGAGCTATAGTTTTGATACTTCGTTTTTTTTTCGTTTGAAAATAATTTTTTTTTAGAATGAAAGATGTTATTTTGTCGACCAGGGTAATGAATCAATTAATGTTTTTTTCTTATTTTCTCTTAAATAATTTCTGGACCAGTAATCGGCAAAAATTACCATCTTAAATTAATTGATTAATTTTTTTACTGAAGAATTTAATATTTTAGTTTCATTAAAAATTGATCGTTCAATTATAGTTTACAACTCAACTTATTGGTCAAAAATTGAATTACTTTTTTGGAAGTTCTCCTTTAGTATAAAACTTATCTTTTTGGTTGAAAATTTTAGTATTTGGTTTGAAAAATCATCTATTTTGTTCTAAATGCAATACTTCTCACCTGAAATTCAAGGAATTCAAAGTGATTAAAGTTGAAATCAATCTCGTACCTACCTACATTCATTTTATCTATGCGAATTTTGAATTGTATTATCAGATACCTTTTTACCATCAAAGCATAAAATTCAGAACATCTGATAAAAATGACATTAAACTGTATGACTTTATTGGAGAATCCTCACTTTATTCAAATTCCATCGCTGGAAATTGAAATAAAATCGAGATAAAAATCATGTAAAATCACTTTCCGTCACAACTTTATAGTTGAAAATCAGTCCTAAAGACGTAAGGTGATTCACCCATTGTTTCACAAAGTGTTTTGTTCAATAATTGTGCCATGAACTTCAACAAAACATTTTTTTAAATTACTGAACTGCATAGAATTGACAATTATTTTTTCCAATTTTTTTAGAAAGTATTCAACAGTCTCCAGAAAAAGATTGAAAAAATTGGATGGACATGAATTGCATTTTCCAATTTTATGAATTATTCACAAAATGCAGAATAAAGACTTCGTATGCATTAAATAATTGCTTCATTCACATTATGCTGATATTAATCACAAATCTACGTCAATGGAAGCCTTCTTACTGAGTAGCACACGTGACATCTGATGTTTACAAATAACGACTCTGAGCACTATCAGTTTGATGCCTTTAGCTAAAGAGGTTGCAGAATTCTATTATCCGATATAGAATAACAATCGATCTTCAACAAAAGCATTCTTCAGTTATTCAGATATGCAGAAAAAAGAAAAACAAACTATTATCCACTTTACAGCCAATATTGAGAAGGACATAGCACTCGTTAAAAAATACTTGTTGAAAAATACTTGTTAAAAAGTAATCTTAAAACTTTTTGCTTGACTTCTAGCTTAGTAATTACTAAATCAAGTCTAGGAATCAGGATCTACTAAATTACATATTATTATTAAAGAAAAGTGTGTCAGATTGAAATCGAGGCTGAAATGTGCTCAGATTTAAATGCCTGTTATTCAATACTTCAGAGTATTTCTCTCTCAAATTACTTCTAAGTCGTTTAATGCGATCAGATTTTGCAGCATTAACTTTTAGAATGAGCTGAAATTATTGCTCGATTGTATTTGAAACTAGTGTATTTCCGGATTTCTCCTAATATTTAATAATAGCGTGGGTTTTATTTATGTACGATCAATTTGAATCTGATTAGCTAAATGAAGTAGAGGATATAAATTGCTCCTCAAAGCGTTGATTATCAAATTCACAAATACAACACTTGTATGCACACTTCATGCGTCCATTTAAATATAGACACCGTTAAAAGGATGATTGGAAGAAAAGAATCTGGAAGGTTTTGCCGTTTATTTTTAACATCACGTCATCTCTCTGTTGAATTAAATTTCGTGACAGTGTCACTTAACAACCGAATCATGGTTTCTGAAGAATAATCTATTAATTTTACAGGCAAAACCAAGGGCAAAACAATTTTGCAATCAGAGCTTCCATCATATCATCCGGCAAAATAGGTTACTTGTCTCAGTTATTTGGTTTAAATTATGAAAATCGACGACATGGAACCGAAAAATTCTTGTGTAAGAATTTGAGACTCTGAATGCCACAGGCTAATGTACTTTTAAAAAGTGACCAAAGTGACTTATTTGAGCTGAAAAGAGACTAAAAGTGACCAATTTCAAACAAAAAAATCTTGAGCCGTCGTAAGACGCCCGACAAAAAATGTGATTTTCAACAACTGATCATTGCAAATAATCAAAAATGTAAAGATGACACTTCTTTATTATTTTTTTCCTTACGTTGTCAATCATTTTTTCATTCCTCCAATAAATAATAAATATTTACGATACATGTAACGGGAACACAAACAAACATCGTAGTGCGCATGTGTCATGTGCCGCTATACACCGCTACATACCGCTCTCAGTGGGGAGCGAAGGATGGAAAGAGAGTTAGAGAGGGGGAAGCCCGCACTTCCCCTGACAGTGTTTCAGCGTTACGCGTCACAAAAAGGTTTGTTATACCTATAGATAAAAGATAAAAAGGAGTAATTTTCCAAAATTATGGGATGGAGTTCGAAAGATTTGAAAACTTCAATATGACCTGTCCCTGTAGAAAGTGATTTATACTGACTGTTTTTTGAAGAAATTGACTTATAGTGACTGTTTCTCAAAGAAGTGACTAAACAGTGACTTGGTAAAAAAAAATAGACTAAAAGTAACTTAAGTGACTGAGTGGCAGCCCTGAGGAAGGTAATTTTTATAAACTTGAGAAAACACAATATCCATTTCATCAAGTGAGAACCTATCGCAAATAAAAATACTGATTTTTTAATTCAGTAATGTTTAGTCAATGAGTGAAGTAATCTGCTGGTATCGACAGAGCGTCACGTACGGTCTAATATATAACAAACCATGTTATTATTACTAATCAAATGGATATTATCGAGGCAGTCACGACTATAATTACTAGGTGATTAGTTTTCAACTTGCTAAAAGGAAGCTAATTATAATATCATCGAGGCTCTCATGAAACTATAAAGCATCCTGAGGCTATATGCTTCTTTCCATTCCTGATTAATAAACCAAATAATCTAATTCTGTTTTATTGTATAGCCCTTTGCGGCATTTCGACTATAAGTGACCTTGCTCTGAACAGAAAAGGGTCAAAAAGTGCCTTTTTCAAAACAAAAAAGTGGCTGTTATGTTCATAGAAACACTTATTACATATCTTCAGAATTCCGATTTAATTATACACAAATGTTTGATCGGCCGGCATTGACAAGATTAGATGAAATTCTAATGCTTCATTTGGGGGTCGACACCATGGCCACAATTTCCAGAATGAATTTCACAAGTCATTAACAAATTTTAATTGAGTTTATGACAATCTAAACAAACCATTACACAAATGCTGTACACTGGAAACTCAATCTCATTCCACCCGAACTCGCACCTTCTTAGAAATGCGCTCTTGGTCGAAACGGTGCGGGGGGTTTGGAGAGGGGCGCTCTCCTCGCTCCATTCTCCGCCACTGCCGTGTATTGAAAGTGGGCAGTAGTACCCTAGCATAGGTTTTCGAAACTGCGCTTCAGTTGGCGTTAGTTATTCGCGTGTATTCGGCCCTGACTGTTTACGTTCCAGCTCACTCAATCTCGTTCCGAAGCCGTTGATACCCAAGCTCGAAAACGGAATGAGATTGAGTTTGCAGTGTATTCGTATTCCACGATGATTTACGATAGGAACTAGAAAACAGGAAAATCACGAACTGAAGTAACTTGAACTTGGAGTGACCAGTTGGTCGTGGGGGCTGCGGCATGAGCTTTGGACCCACGCCGGCTGGTTGTGGGTTCAATTCCCGCCTTGCACTTTGGGCGAGCTTCGGCGGCCCACGCGGTGAACACTTACCTAGCAAGGGAGTGTTCATCTCCAGAAAGTCGTGGTGCCGGTATCTCTTGAGAAAAAAGGTTACTCTAAGTACTTGGGGCTGGGGTTCTTGGTGGTTCGGAACCCACCTTAAGCTGTAGGTCCCCCTTACTTACTACTAAGGTAGTGGTAGGGTGTTTAAAGGAATGGTAGAGAAGTTCGAAGAAAATGTTAACCCTCAGGGGACACATTGGATCAATCAATCAAGTAACTTAAACTTCAGTATTAAATAGAATTTCAAAAGTCTTCAAAAAGGAGTTTACTCATCAGTAATTATGAGGTGGGGACTAAAAGGTACAAAAACTCTTAAATGACTTTTTCCTGTAAAAAAGTGACTTATGGTGACTCGGAATGGCGATTTAGCGGACGATTTCCAAATTCCCGGTCGAGTTTTTCAATTTTTCAGGTCAATTAGGAGTAAAATATTCATATTTGGCGCAGAACGCAAACATTTATTATTGTTCATGACGTTTATTCTGAACTTTCTTCCACACAACACATCAAAAATTGTAAAATAAAATGATTTTGAAAGAAATAATCAAATCTTTCACGAAAAAATATCATTTTGCTTCCAAGGATTGGAACAGTTCAACTTGTCATTGAGAAAAAATTATATCAAGATGGCAAAAAAAGATGGATTTCAAACAAAATAGTTTATTCTTAGACAAAAGTGATGAATTTCCGAAAAGAATTTTGAATCTTTCACTGGAACAGTTAAATTTTGAACTCAGAAAATGGGTTTTCAACTAAAATGATAAATATTTGACTGGAGCACTTCAATTTTTAACCATGAAGGTGAATATTTAAACAAAAAGATTAATTTTCATATAAGAAGATTAAATTCTGTACAAAAAAAAAGTTTCTACAGAATAGTTGAATTTCGAACTAAGAAAGTATTTACTTTTTAAATAAGAAGAAGAATTGTAAAAAAAAATTAAAAACTTAAATTTTTAAATATATATTTAACCAAAAAAATGGACTTTAAAATGCAAGTATGGAATTTCCAACTGGAATAAGTTGAACTTCCAGTTGAAAAAAAATTACTTATACCATAAAACAACTAACATTCAACAAAAACGAAAAAATACTTTAAAAAAAAACTGTTAAGTTTCGAAACAAAATGAGTAATATTCAAAATAAAATTATTGATGTTTAAATGCAGTAGTTGAATTTTGAACCAGAAAGACGAATTTTCAACTGGGAGGATGGAACTCCAACTAGAATAGTTGAATTCTTGGCCAAAAATTGATTTTAAACCAAACAACACCATTTGCCAACAAAATGCTTGAATTTTAAACTATTGAAACAATGATTTCACAATGGAATTTTAACATTTTGGGAGTACAACATTATTTCTCAACCAAACATAAGAGTTTTAAACTAGATGAATTTTCGACTTGAAATAAAAAAATTCAACTGTATAACTTGAATGGTGAACCGTGAAGAAGAATTTTTAAACAAGAAAATTAGATTTCGAACAAAGAGAAACTTTTCGACCCAAAATTCGATTTTTTCAACAAAATAATTCAATTTTCAATTCCAAAAAACAAATCTCAATACCAATGGTTGAATTTCCAACCAGAGAAGATCAGTTTTGCACTACAAAAAAAACAGTAAAATTTTTAGGGAGAGATATAAATTGTCAACCAAACTGGTGAATTTTCAGGTGGAATTATGAATCTTCAACTGGAATAGATGTATTTTGTGCAAAAAAGATTATTTTTTAACCATAAGGATTAATATTATATAAGAAAGGCCGAATTTTCCACAAAGTACGTAAATTCTTAGCGAAATTCTTTAATTTATCAATGATAAAATGAATGTTCATTTAAATACTTGAATCTTCACCCAAAAAGATAAATCGCTTTTCAACCTCGTTTTTAACAGAGTATGTACGTTTTCAACCAGAGGTCAAGTTCAAATTAAAATACTACGCCTTCAACAGACCAATCCAATTTTCAACATAAGAGTTCAACTTTTAACCAAGCAGTTGATTTTCCAACTAAAAAAGGATGAATCCGGAAAGAACAATGTGAAAATTACAATTTAGAAATATTTCTTATTAGAAATACTACTTCTACTTTAAAAACTGCTTGAAGTACTTTATTCCTTTTTAAACTGGAAAGAGGGGACTTTAAAGTTGTGCCGGAATTGGAAGAGTGATCTTTTCAAATATCTCTCTTCTAAATCGAAATTTTGATCATTTTAGAAAGTTTTCGTTCCACGTAAAAAATTTTCTGTTCCAAGTGAAATTATATGTATTTCTTTACTACAATAAAACAATTGAATTTAAAATTGAAATAAAAACTTAAACAATTCGATGAAGAAAGTCTAATAATTCTTTGAAGTTGATTATTATTCATAAAAATACCTAATAAATCTATGAAATTATCAATTTTCCTCCTGATTTCACACTTTTTCTCGAGTTTATTCCAACTCCCAGGATGCTTTGTGACATTTGTTGAGCACAAGATTCCAGAGAAATAAAATATAACAATAAGAATCGTGCCATAGGGACGCGTGAGGAAAACAGCGGCAAGGTGCGTTGTTCGGAGATGAAAAGATGAAAAAAAAACCTCCCTCAGGTAACATAAGTCCCCCCACTAATTCCGTCTGTTTGCGGTACAGTCTGATACATTTTCTCCCTCAGCAAATGCGTATACCTGCCCAGAAAGGTCGATTCAAAGCTTTTAAACTTCTAAAAAAAATTTTTAATCCAAAGGCCAATGCTTCGCTGCAACTCCAGAAATAATGCAAGAAGCGTATGGAAATAGTAAACTAATAATAATAATATTCTCGTATGATGCAATGCGTGTACAGTTGAACACTAACATGCTCCAGGACTATTCATCCGAGCTACCGTTATCTCGATTATTTCGCACAAGAAGACCCTCGTTACATAACTTTATTCAGAGGAATATTTCTTTGTTCTCGCGATCCCATAAACGAAGGTCAAATAATAATGTATAAAGCGAAACTAGATGACATACATCAAATACTAATGTTGCTTTGATATATCTGTATAGTAGTTGATGGCATTCACTTGCCCATAGCGATCTCTCTTATACGCATTACTTTTTTCGAATATTTTAAAATATGCGATT
>WSXT02085289.1:0-11885 GCA_011762715.2 Neuroterus valhalla
GTCTCGGGTAGATGAGGCAATGAACTTTCGAGTTCCAAATGCTGATAAATAATAATAATAATAATAATAATAAATCGGCTCCACTAAATAATAAAGCTAGCCCTATTCGTGAATATTTTTCTAAGATATCCTTCTTTTTGCTTACACTGACTAAGAGGACACTGGAGATATGGACTCAAAAATTTTGTGTTTACCATTTTTTTTCTAAAATAATAAGCTTGGAGGGGAAAAGTGAGGAGAAGGGCATTCTTTGATGTTGGGGGATGTCCGTTTTCTCATTTTTTTCCTTCTAGAAGGATTAGACAGGAGAAGTGGAACTTGTCGTAATTTCGGTAATTTTATTTAGTTGTAATTTTATTTAGTTGTAATATTTTCTAATGTTCAATTTTTCGAGTTTTAATTTTCGATTTAGATTTTTTTCACTTTTTCCACTTGAATTGGCATTTCCTTACTTTTCGCCTCACACACTATAGAAATTTTTTCTTAATTGTTGCGTCACATCCCAATCCGCCAGATAAACTTCACTTCTTCTGCCTGGTCCTAAGCAGGTTTTTAATCTTTTTTTAGTAATTAATATTTATATTCAGCTTACTTTGATTTATTTTAAACCTTCAGCGTTTAATGAGCAAACTGTTCACGTGAGATGAGTTTTTAATTACACAGTTACACTAAAAAAATCGATTTTCGGATCTTGAGGTCAGACCATGTTGAACATATGTTTTTTGGGACGCTGAAACCAAATCCGAAGTTCATTTCATTCCATCAAGTAAGGTTTTCGAGCTAATCTCATTTTTAGGGGCCAATGGGTTTTTTTGAGGATATGTCAGAAACTTGACGTGATGAGGTGAAATGGACATTGGATTCGGTTTCAGCTAATAAAAAAACACATAATATGGTCTAGCACTCAGACCATCATTACTTTTCATTAAAGGGTGTCTGTGAAGACTTTTAAAGGTCATGTCGAAAAAATGATGCGGCGAGGTAAAAGGAACTTCAGATTGGGTTTCAGCGACCCAGAAACCTTAATATAAATGGTCCGGTACTTAGACCATCATTATACTTTTCATTTTAGGGTGTCTTCAAAGAGTTTTCGAGGTTCTGTCGAAAACTTGATTTGATGGGGTAAAATGGGCTTCGGATCCGGATTCAATGACCCCAAAAACATATAGTCAACATGTTCTGACCTCTAGATCCGAAAATCTATTTTTTGTGTGTGGCTGTGTTATTCCTATATAATATTCACATGTAAGTATCGTCAAATAAATTTAAAAAATAATACTAAATAGATACGCAACGTAGATAAAGCAAAAAACTGCGTGTGCAGTGATGGTTACGGACTACACAGGAACTATTACTGTCGAAACCGCAACCATTACTGCCTTGGCAGTAACTATGACTCCGTGTGGTTTTAGTTACGATCAATGTTATTGATCCATGGATTGAAATGATATATTGCAGAATTTTCATTTGTTGATGGTAGATGACATACTTCAGACGATGAAGTTTTGTTTATTTATTTATTTTATTGTCTGAAGTATGTCATCTGCCATCAACAAATGAAAATTATTCAATAGTTAAATATGCTAATGTTTGAAACGAAACAAACTCGTTTTCTGTTCCTTAACCCCTCACGGTCAAACATTATCATGAAAATACGATCGTCACACTGGGTCTGAAGGCACATCCTTAACATTCAAGAACATTTAGCAATCGGTTTTAAACAAAATCAAAACAAAAAATTTATTTTTATTGTGCAGTGCTAATACTATTGAATTGCACAAAAATATACAAAACCATATTAAATTACAAATACAATACAATGCAATAATATACAGTATCAATACTATAAAGAAGCTTTTGCGTGAAAAAATTAGGTTTAAGATATTATACTAATCACCACCTCCTTCCTTTTTTCTGCAATCTGCCTCAAACTTTTTCTTGGGTAAATTTGATCCAGAGCTACCACGGATGGTTGCATTTAACACTTCACCATTAGAGATAAATGAAATATATATTATGTCGCTAATTGAAGGGACACTCATTTATTTCTCTTTATAACACCTTTTTGTTACTCTACTAATTATAATGACAAATGTAAGATATTATTTGTAGATTCATTAAACAATGCAATATGTATGTGACGAGAAATATAATATTAACAGTCATTTAGAGGATAATGCCAATCAAATCCAAACTTGGATTTTGGAAATAAAACGTCTGAATAACGATTATTTAAACGTCGTCCATTTCCACGTTAGTGTTTTAGTGGAACATAATCGTTTAGTTTAGAAATAAACGTGGTTGATTGTGGACCAAAGTTCTGGAGAAGAATGGTTCCGTTGCTTTTTTTAAAGAGAATCCTAAAATCGTATCATTTCAAAGCTATATCTCTGGAAATGTCTTTTATCAACACATGTTCCAATCCTTTGAAGAAATCTAAATTTACATTTGGAGGTCTGGAGAAAACTTTTGAGAGGTTTTTAGAGCACTTTGGATGTTTGTATATTAGAGCTATTCCTAGGCAGTCATGAAATCTGGCCAGTGCTTGAATTGCCACTTTCGTGTGTTGGAGTCAAAGCCAGGATTAATTTTTAAACTTAGAGAAGCTACTTGGAAACAGTATTATCCTGCAATACAAGTTGATGCAAAACGCTATTTTCTTAAATTAAAAATTGAAGTTCAAATCACTCTCTTGAAATTAGAAAAAATACGCCCATCACAAAAATAAGTTTCCCTACCGTTTTTTGAACTCACTGAAATTTTGCAAAGAAGGTTTCAATTTGTATCGATTTAGCAACTCAATATCCAGAAATGCGATGTTTGTTTCTTTTTTAGAATAAAAATTGGGTTTTTTAATCGGCCTAACTACGTGTACAAAATAGCGGGATCTGGAAAATGGACTATTTCTAACGAAATTTCGGCACAACCAGACAGATTTTTTCGGTATACATAGACACTGCTGTTATAAGCACAGACTTCACTGAGTTAAATTCCAGTTGAGAACTTTTAAAAAAATATTTTTTCGTAAGAATAACATAAACAATGAATATTAATTGGATTGATAATTTTGCAGAGGGGATTAGCGATGAGTATTAGTATTATGGAAATTTCCACAATTTGAACAAGCTTATAGTGAATAAAAAGGACTTTAATGAAATTCTCAGTTTATGCTTAGAAACTTATTATTGCATATTCAATTATGTTTTTTACAAACAAATTTTTGGACCACCTATGGGGTCGCCAATTCAGCAGCTGCTGCAAACATTGTCATGGAAAATATAGAAAAACAAATTCTGAATAATTTAGACTATAACATCATTTTTTACTATAGATACATTGTTGATACGTTAATTTGTTTTCCAAAAAATTAAATAGATGACATTCTTGAAAAATATAATATAGCAGACGATAAACTAAAATTCACTATTGAATTGTCAAAAGAAGATAAAATCAATTTCTTAGATCTGACACTGAAAATAGAAAATAATAAAATTATGAGTAATTGGTACCGCAAACAAATATAGTCAGGACGTTTTCTGAATTTCGCTTCGCATCACCCAATTCATAATAAAATTGGTGTTTTTTTTGGTCTTGTAGATAGGGCCATTATATTATCTGATATAAAACATCATAAAGAAAATTCGAATATTGTGAAAGATACCTTACTAAAAAATGGATATCCATTAGATTTGTTGAAAATGGAGATTGATGAACGGTATAAGTCTATTGTTGAATTGAAAAACTCAAATAAACAAAAACGAAATTTTGAAAATTAAAAAAAATTATAGTAATGCCATATATTAACTTTTGATGAAGTTCTTTATAGAATTTTAAATGAAAAAAAATGTTCGCAATTATATGTTTAAAGAAAGGAAAAAATACAGTAAATTATAGAACTGATATTCAAAATTCAAGTATTACTTATCACAGTCTAATTTCTCATATCAAAATTTAAAAAGTTTCTATTTTCTCGGCTAAGGAACGTATCACATGACATCTCAACTTAACTTCAAACTCGGTCTGCTGTCATAAGTTCTAACCTTTAAAGTGTCACGTTTTGCCCGTCCGTAAAAATAATTAAAATGTAACTTTTACAATTTAAATAATCCTAGGATATTATCCTAAGGATTTTTGCATTTTTCAAAACAGCATTTTAGTTTTCATCTCAATAAGATGACGTTTAATGACAGTTCAAATAAAAAATTTGTATAAAAAGAACTTCTATAAAAAGAACTTCTGCGAAGGTTATGTAACATGATGGTTCAACAAGCTTATTTAATAAAGCATTGTTTTAAACTAACAATTATCATCGAAAATTTTTCTCTGAACTTATGGTTTTTTCTTCATTCTTCATTTAATTGGTAAGATAAATCTTAATATTTATTTCTTACAACTTGTGGAATCATCGATTCTTGTGAATATTTAATGATACTACTGTGTACAATGTTGTTTAGAACAAAACCGTGTATTATAAGTTCAATAATCTTTTGTTAAACAGAAACAAGGCTTGCTTCTCTTAATCTGAAATAGTGCATTTCACTTTTGCATTGTGAATTCTGACTATTTTAATTTAAAAAATGTGGGTCACTCTAAAATAGTGAAATCCACCATTTTGATCAGTGGTTTTGCGGTTTCACTAATTCAATTAGAAGATTTCATTAATGCGGAAAGAGGCTACCAATAATTCAAATAGTGGATTTCGCTTATTAAATAATATTATCGAAAAAAATATAATCAAATTCAGCGGGCATCGGGAAAATAATGTATGATTTAAAGGAAAATAAAAAATAATTCATTAATTGAAATAAAAGAATCAAATATTTTTATTGAATAAACAAATTTTTTCAAATGTTTACAGTTTAAAAAAATTATTTATTCAATTTAAAATAACAATACTTGAAGAAAATATATTTCTGGATGAACAATTTTGTTTTGAAAATGTGCATCGTATTTAGTAAATTATGAAAAATGTTTACGATTCCAAATTTTCAATACATTTTTTTAATTAAAAAGAAACGTAGATATAAATCAGTGCTCAGTTATATCCTGCAGTTTATTAGCGAGCGTGTTTGGATTCATTTTTTGAATATAATTTTCGTACACTGATTGTTATTTTTAATTCAAGAAATAATGTCGGCGATTTGATAATTTCAGGAATTTTATCATACGGGGATTTTTGAACTTGGAATTTCACAATGTCGGAAAATTCATTTTTCTTGATATTTTAGTCGTCCCTTTAAATCTTCGTAAATTGTTATAATTTTCGCATCTTGAGAAGGAACAGAAAAATATTTCGAAACGCGTCGATGCGTTATTATTGAAAATAAATTTAACATCTCTTCTGGCAATTCAAAAATATATTATCTGTACTTACTTCATAGAATGGGTGATTTAATATGTCGGTTCACTCTGATGTTCAATAGAGCTGTATTAGAGTTATATCATTAACTTATAAGTATATTTTAACTTTGTTTGATCCAAAATAAGGAATTGAGGTTATACTTTTCCTTCATTTCAGTTCTACTATTTGAATAAGTCACTTTTGACTAATTGAGTGCTAGTGAAAATTGCACTATGACATTAGTGGATTTCCCTAATTGGAATGGTACAAAAAAACGATTTCACTATTTCAATAGTGAAATACCTTTCACTAATTCAAATAGAAGGATGCAGATCTGCTTCAAAAACGCGTTGTCATTATTAAAACATCAAAAATATATACTGGTTATAATCCACTAATGTCTCATTGAAATTATTTGACCAGTCTAAATTAAATATTTACTTTTCTTTGAAATTATTCATTCCAAACTAGACAGTACGTTTATGAAATTATTGTTCAAATTCTTGATATAATAGTATTGAAGAAAAAAGTTATCCCATGACTTATTTTTCCCCCTGTTTTGATACTCTCGATTGTTTCTAATGTTCTTCAAAAAAGCTTAATTAGATTCATAATATTTGTGGAATGTAATAAAAATTTGGTTGCCCTTCACTTCAGATATCTATTTAAGGAGTATAAAGGAGTATATTTAAGGAGTTTATTAGGGAGTATCCTCTTTGAAAAATTCATACTTGGCGGGGGTTTTCCACTATAAATTCAAAGTTTTTGCTTTGAGATTTTCAAATTCCTCAATTCGAACCTTAACTCCGGAAATCGTCCACCAAAAACTTTCATTTGAGAGAAGACTTCATTTTTGGTACTTTCTGTAAAACTTCCTGCATGATAATAAAACCCCTTTGTTAATCAAGAGATACATATTTGAAATATTTGATGAAATTTGATCTTCTATATCTTCGCTTTTCATGAAGTCCTGTCTAGACAAGCGGAATCGTCAACGTTTTCAAACTGATTATACCCATTATCGCTAGCCCTTCGATATCTCTGTAGAGGAGAGCGCGCTGGAGCGACAATTAATCAATTTCAATTTTCCCTCGAACAAGTAGAAACTGCACGATTATAGTTTGAAGTCAAATTAATTATTCTCCGAATAGCTTTGTCCTGTATACGAGAGCTTGTCACGATAAAATTTTTCTTTTGCACAATTCGAAATCGTATTTAAAGGACCCTGTGGACTCGACAGTCAATAAATCGATGACATTCAATTTCGTGTTACTAAGGAGTCAAAATGAAGAGAAACATAATTATTTTTTGTGTGAATCTTCTAATTAATTCAAACGAGAAAGAGGTTTAGGATTGGAAACAAGATGAGTGAAAGTGGGATGTTGTCGCAGAAATCGAGGAGCATGATCTACTTGAAGTTCTAAACTATACGGGAGCCCAAATGATCCATCTCGTTAAAGGGCTTAGAACTGACTAGGATAGAATTAATCCAACCCCTTTGGGTAGGAAACACTAGATAGGGTGAATTTTGATGATATGCGTATGGAGATTCAGGATATTACCGATATTGTGCTTCGCAACTGTTTTGAACAAACAACACGGAATTTTGATTTTATAGAACAGGAATTTGAAGCAGTGTTGAACAAGAGTTGAAATGTAAAGAATTTAAAGGTTGAAACATGTTTGATCCTACACATCTCGAAAAATAAATGTTTGAGGAGGATATGTGTTTTTCGAACCTATGGAAATAGTAACGCACACATTGTAATTACGCGTGAATCAGAAGTTCAAATTGATGATTTTTTATCATAAAATCAGTATAATTTTCAAGACAAGAATGATAAAAGATTGCAACTCTGTTCTCTCACGGACTCAACTTGAACTCATTTCGACATGAAACTTTTTGAAGTAATTCATTCAGAAGCTTCCTAGTTCCAAATGCAAGATATTTTGAAGCTCCAAGTTCCAAGTTTTGCATTTTTAGATACTTTCATTCTAATTCTTGACATTTTTGAAGCCATTAGTTTCCTTAACTTATCTTTTGAAAATTTCTCAAACTGCAGATTTCAAATAGTTAATTTTTTTCTTGAGTCCTAGTCGCTAATTTTCTCAAAGACTCTCAACAATAAATGAAGAAAGAAATTTATTTTTTAATATCAGCAATTCTGGGAGATACTAGTCTCAATTATTATTTCATGTTGATTGTGAATTTAAGAGACATTTCCAAACTAAGTGAAGATTTGGAGGACGTTGGGGGCATTCTCCCAAGAGTTTAACGGATGTGCGTCAGTCATTTGTCTGGGATTAGTTCTCAATTGTTTTCGTTGGGTGTGGAATTAACATAAGCTTGGATGAAGGATGTAAGAGAAGTCCCTCTCCTGACAGATCCTACGGTTCCTTAGCTCCTTGATTATTCTCTGGGACTATCGTGAATGTGTAAAGATCCTCTTAACCCGATGCGCAATGCATTTTGAAAGAGCTTCAGAAACATTCTCTTTCGATATAATCGATTCCCGAATAAATTTATTGGGGCAGTGGAACTACATTTGCATACATTTAAACGTTTAATCAGTATAGTTAGTCGGATTTTTTTATGTATTATTGCAATTCCTTTGGTTAGGAAATTTTTTTTTGCCATCTTTAGGGTGCCATATAGGAAAATAAAATCCAAGTTTTCGACCATCAACCCTTTCTAGTTTGTCCGGCATCTTGAATTTAGGGGTGATTTCTTTCATCGCGTATATCAGTCGTATTTTTTATTTAATCAAGAAAACAGTTGATAACATTTTTCATGAGAAAAATGAGTTTAACATATTGGTATCTTTGATGATCTCTCGTATTTTGCTTATTTGTTGCTTAAAAATTGATTATAAAAATAAAAAGAGGGTTGAACATTTTTTTATATTGAATATCTTTCTAGATTTCCGTGTTTTCGGAAAACTTTTGGGAAACAAGTTGTAATTTTTATTAGCATTTCAATTATTTAATAAAGTTCGACCTAATTTTATACGATTATTCATATTCATATGAATATGCAATCTGTAATGAAATTTCAAGGTTCTTTATCAGTTTGAGGTTTTTTTGTTTCACAAATTCACAAAAAATGGTTATATTTCTTTAATAATTCCACTTTACTGTAAACATGCCTGAAAATTTCAACGCTGCATCAGAATTTTTTAAATTCATTTGATTATTATGAAAAAAATATCAATACTTTTTCAGCTCGACAATTGTCACATTAGGTGAATTTACGAAAATTATTTTGTTTATCACAATAATTTTTCGACGAATTTCGAAAGGCATGCATCTTATTTTACTATATTTATCTAAATTTGCGCTTCCAAAAAATTATGTGGTGCTGAACTTTGAGTTATACTTGTTCAGTAATTTTACGCTGCTATAGATATGCTCTTGATAATATTCGAGACGCAGAAACATTGTTTTAAAGTTCAGAATATAAGAACACATTTTGAAGGATTTGAAAATGATACATTAGCAATTAAACACAAGATTTTTCTCAAGAAAACTTATGAAATAACTCACGCGATTTGGAAACTTTCGGGTAGAAGAGTTTTGGATTTTTTTTTCACTGTGAGTAAACAAAATTTGAAAATTTATAGAGCTTTGTAAGACACTTTTTTCGAAAGGTAATATTTACTGGTAAACATAAACATATAATTCTATGTCCTAAGGATTTTTGTGGGAAAATGATACTCGTAGAATTTCGAGAAAATGAAGCATGAAAAAAACTGTCCAAATTGCACTTTGACTTCAGATTATCTTAGTTCCCAAACATCGAATCTTGACTGAATGACAACATTATTTTATATTCTTTAACCTGTTATTATAATTTAAGGAATGAGTTCAATTACCAGCATTTAGTATAAATCTATATTAGCCAAAATTTCGTTAGTTCGAAACTACGATTTTTGCAATCCAAGCGCAATTTTCGTATTTATTTTGAATCTCCCTTTTTTTGAGATTTATCATTTGACCAGAAATGGTGGTATCATCAAAGTTTTTGCTCACTCAATCAGCAAGGATAACCTTTGAAGCAGAAAATTAATGCCTCAATAAATTAAAAAATTTTATTACATTACCTTGAAAAAAAAATCAAGCATTTCTCGACTCGAAGTTCACATTTCACGTGAGTTTTTCTATTTATTCTTTTTTTTATTCATGTTCATTGACTGTGTAATGTTCTTTTGTTTTTTAATATTCAATCATATTTTGAACCATACGAAAAATATTCTAATACTATCAGCAGCATGTTTACAGTAGCGTGAATTTGTTGAAGAAATATAACGATTTTCTGTTAATTTGTGAAACAAGAAAACCTCAAACTGATCAAGACCCTTCAAATTTCATTAGAAATTTCATACTCATAAATTAAAGATTGCGAGATTCGTAACATGAATCTCACAATATTAGTAAATGAGTTTTATCATCGAATTCCTGTAAAAATTTTCTCACTCTTCATTTTTGAGAATGTTTCATTCATTCTTCCAACAAATAAGAGAAATCATATAAATACTCGTATAAAATTATATTGAAAAATAGTAAATAATTGAAATGACAATAAGAAACATTCAAAACTGAGTTTAAAAATAAGCAAAATTCAGAATAGAAATAACAAATAAAAGATAATTGCAATATAAATCATGCACACAAAAAAATAGTCAAAATTATTTTTATCTGGAAAAAATAAAAAAGAAAGAGAAAAAATGTTGAGCTCCATTCCATAAATGAAACTGTGCGATAGCACTGAAATGAAAAAAGATATCCAATCTAAAAAAATGTGCCACCCTCTTTTTATTCGTATAATCAAGTTTTAAGCAACAAATAAGTAGAACTCATTTTTCTCGTGAAAAATGGTATGGACTGTTTTCTTGATTAAGTCAAAAATACGACTGTTACAAATTTAGTTAAGTTCTTAAATAAAAACCAACGTCATTAATTTGCATCTTAAATCAGCCGCTCTCGTTAATGAATAAATAATTAGTCAAATTAACAAGAAATACTAGCCCATTGATAAAAAAATTTTTTTAATAATTTAATAAACATCAATTAAAAATGTATCAAATTTCCAGACATGCCATATTTAGAATACACGGCAATAATCAGGCTAACAAAGTGAAACAATTTATCCTCCGTAGGAAGTCAAACCAGCCGCGACGTTGAAATTCCAGTGCTAATAACGTTAATTAAAACCCGCGCTTGAAACCTCAATTAATATCATCGTCCCGGTCTCGCTTCTTCTCCCCGAACAGCTTCTTCCAACCCCTTTCTTCAACAAAACTAGGAAGAGCTAAAGTGAAACCATCGGTGGTGTTGGTAGTGGTGCGGACAAATAAAACCCATTACCCACTCCAGATTCTTGAAGACGTCGCAGTTTCAGCCTCAAATCCCAATTTCGTCCACTTCCAGCCGACGACTTTTCTCAAGAGGGTGAGTAAAGGAGGTGAAGGAAAAATGAGGGTGACTCAAGACGTCCACGACCTACCCCTATACTACGATACAAAATTCTTTGAACGGCTTTCCCTCTGTCTCAACCTTCGCACCCTCCACCCCCTCTTCCTTCCTATAACCATCTCCTTTATTCAGAATTTCATCCCCTTAGCGAAGCTCTGTCAACAGAAGGGTCGAGTGACGACTTTCAGGTTTTATGAATGAAGCTGCTTTCTGGGAAGCCACAAATCGCGAGTTCGTGGTTCCTGAGACTCCTGCTATGAAATTTCGGGGATTCCCCTTTTGAATACTGCTGTCTTTTGATACATGGTTTCAGCTGGACTTTGTTGTATCGGATATTTTTTATTTCATTTATAATTTGGAATTATGGATTGTATCCACCCTATTGAATGATATGGTGATGTCATTATTTTTTAATGTTCTACTCGTTCTATAGTTCAGTATCGAAGTCTTCGACCATCAACCCTTTGGAGGTTGTCCGCCATCTTAAATTAAGGGGTGATTTCTTGTATCGCGTATAACAATCGTCTTTTCAATTTAATCAAGAAAACAGTTGATACCATTTTTTATGAAAAAAAATGAGTTCTACAAATTAATATATTTTATGTTCTCTTGTATATCGCTTATTTGTTGCCTAAAAATTGTTCATAAAAATAAAAAGAGGGTTGAAAATTTTTTTAGATCGAATACCTTTTTTTATTTTGGTGCTATCGCAAAACTTGTAAGACGGAAGTTGTAATTCACGAGATCCTCTTCAATTTATGTTTCAAACCTTTTTTTTTTTGCAAAAGCAATTGTTTATTCATCATAGCATCTGAAAGTTTCATGGATCGCTTTTCCAGACGTATCTTATCTAGTGGGATGAGACAAAAAGTCTGATTTTCCCAAAGAATTGAATTCCCGATAAATTGAAAACCTTTTGATAATCCTTATTGAAAATTATTCCTTTTGAAAATATCAACAATCTCGCTTCTGAAAACTGAAAATGATTAATTCTGGGAATTTCAAGAGTAAAGATGTTCTACATTTTTATTGAAGTATAGCAATTCAAACTTTTCAAAATTCTTTAGCTTTT
>WSXT02085300.1:0-11885 GCA_011762715.2 Neuroterus valhalla
TCAAATCTGGTTCGAACTGGATTTCTAATTTCTATCGCGTTAGGACCACAACCCCCGATACTGGCCCCCGTCTAGGCAGTGAGTGTATCCAACAAGATGTCCAATAGCAGTGCAAATGTTATAAAAAAATTTAAATTTGTTGTAAACAAATGAGTGAATGAAAAAAGTTTCGTGATCACACTTCCTGTGAAGTCAATCCTATATTACAGTTACAACCGCCCCTACACAAACTTTTCCTTCACAAAATATTCCCTACACAAAATTTTTCCTCCACAAAATATTTCCTACACGAAATTTTTCATCCACAAAATATTGCCTACACAAACTTTTCCCTGCGCGAATTATTTTCCACAACAATTTTTTCCTGCACAAAATATATATTTCACACAAAATTATTCTTATTGCTCGAATATTGTACTTGCTATTGTTCTCCGAACGAATTTTCCCGACATAAAATTAATTCTACACAAAATTATAATTTTTAATTGAATATTGTTCCTACTACCTATGGACATCATCCATCTTTGCTGCTTTTGTATTGTTTGATGTACTTTAAAGTAGTTTTGGAAGATTTTACAAAGTCCCCAATTTTTAATAAATTGTAAACTATTGAAAATTCGGGACCTGTTTTCAAAAAATTTTTTGTTATCTGCATTTATTGGTCTCATATAAATTTTGTAATACAAACTTTTGCAGAAAAAATACAGCTTTGAGTGTATGATTGATTTTGTGTAGGAAAAATTTGTTGTGGAAAATAATAGCAAGAACAATGTTCGAGCAATAATAATCATTTTGTGTGAAATATATTTTGTGTGGGGAAAATTTTTTTGTGTAATTTATTTTGTTTAGTAAAAACTTTTTGTGGAATATAATTTATGTAGGATAAATTTTCTGTGGAATATATTTCGTGCAGGGAAAAATTCTTGTGGATAATAATTTGTGCAGGAAAAATTTCGTGTAGGAAAAATTTTGTGTAGAGAATACTTTGTGTAGAAAAAATTTTGGTGGGAAATATTTTGCGTAGGAAAAATTTGTTGCAGGAAATACTTTGTGTAGGAATAATATTAGACGTAATACTTCTGAATGTTTACTATTTATTTCTGTGTAGGAAATGTCTTGTGTAGAGAGATACAACAGTATCTGATTTTGTATAGGAAATCTTTTGTGCAGGAAGAAATTTGTGTGGGAAAAAAATAGCCAGTACATTTTGTGTACGAAGTATTTTGTGTATAGGAAAAGTTTGCGTAAAAAGAGTGTTTTGCCTCATACATATAACTTTGAAATTAAATGTCAGTATCATACTTGGTCAACAAATAAAAATTCATATTTTTAACAACTACCTCAATCAACAAATGTAGTATTTGGTTATTTTTGAAGGCTCAAACTTGATTTTTCCAATGTGATTAACTGTAAATATCTAACTTCTAAAATTTTAAGATCGTTTTGATGGAAGTTAACAATTTTATTTCAAACAACGATTGTTCAAACAAATTTTGATAATTTTATCTACAATTATACATCTTTACCAATAAAATACCGGTTTTTTCAAGGAATTGAGAGCCAGCTATTCAGCAATAATTTCTTGCTAAGCATCGATAGCATTTGATAATTGTTCAAGCGCACCTAATTACCAAATGCATTCTTTGGCTGTTTTTCAGCATTTTAACTCTTTTGTGTAATGGATTTTTTAACTTTTTTTGATAGTTTGATAACGATCCCATGTGAAAAAGTTATACATAATTTATGTATGGTGGAAAAGACAATGATATTTTTGATTTGTTTCATGAACTTCTCTGCATGAAACAAATGGAAAATATCAGTGTACTGATAAATAAATACTGATCAAATAAATACTTTATATATAAACAATATAAAACTTATTCACGTGGGATCTACTGAAGCCAGAAAGATCATTGCTTCCAGAAGCAAGAGCAATGCTTCTAGAAACAACATAGTACTTACTCTGATCACTTTATCAGTTTTATTATTATTATTATTTTGCGTTATTATTAGTTGATAACACACGCAAAAAATTAAGTTCGGACGCTGAAAAATAGCCAAGTAATGCATTTGTTAATCAGCTTTGTTTAAACGATTATCAAATGTTATCGATTCATAACGATTCATGAAAAAAACTGTATTTTATTTGTAACTGTATATGAAATAACTGTATAAAAAATATAACTTGTATATAACTGTATATAAAATGTTCAAAATTTGTTTAAATATATTTTGTTTACAATAAAAATGTTTGATATCATAGAGACTTTCTAAGAAATTTAGAAGTTAGTTATTTACAGTTAAATACACCGAAAAAATCAAGTGCGTTTGTTAATTAAGGTAGTTTAAATAATTATGAATTTTTATTTGTTGACCAAATATGATATTAAGGTTTTATTTTCAAGTAATGTATGATCGATTCCATAGAAAAAACTTAATTGAAACCTAGTTTTCCCAGACGTTGAAGAAAGAGATTTTCACCATTCTTTTTCATGACTCAATCAATATTTGTTTATAAAAATCTTTTTTTAAATAACAAATTATCTATTTAAAGACATAAAAAGAGACTAGAAAACTCTTTTTGGCACTAAATTTTAAATTTAGTGCAACTCAAGTGATGAATCGCTGCCAATCCTCACGAAACGATTTTCATTAACTCATTCGTTTATAACAAATTCAACTTTTTTTGTTTCGTTCGCATTGCTATTGTACACCTTTTTTTTTGATAGTTTTCAAGTTTCCTAGGTCAAATAAAATGAAATTTGAAAAATGGCCAAGGCAGTTCGATGCGAAATCTTATCAGCTGAAAATCCGTTTGTCCACGCATGTTTTTTCCCCCACTGTGGGACGTCAGGGATGCAGATAGTGCTTTCAGTTATTGGATGCTCAATTTTGTTAAAAAAACTGCACGCGTGGCACAGAAAAATAAGTTTTATTTAATGTTTCAACAATCATACCATTGCTTCCAGACACAAATAGATATAAAAAATCCCTAATTTTATTTCCTTAAACAATAGATATAATCTTCAGTAAGGATTCTGTAAGAAGATAATAAACTCTCGAATAAATCAATAGAAAAATGCATGCATCGTATTATTTCAATATTTAATGTTTTCTTTCAATAATTTCCAATGTTTTCTGGAGAAAGTAGAGTAGTGTCCTTCTCGGAAGTGAAAGAGATTTTTTTCTAATTGTAAATCGAACCTATTATTAGTAAAATACTTTGAAATCATGAATGATCCTTTGATCTTTTAGAGAGTAGTCAATAGCTGAAAGTTGAAGATGTGACTGAATGACTTGTACTTTTTTACGTATGGCCTGATTTCTTTGGTTTCTAATTGTTCGCTGAAGACGATCCTTGTCACGGAAGTTTCAGTTCCACTTGGAAGAATTTCTTTTTGCTAAAATTAAAAGAAAAATGATTTACAGAAAATAATGTTAATTAATATTCAAGTAAAGTATTTTTCTCGAGAAATAATTCGCGATGGGCTATAAATAAACTTAATTGCACAAAAAGATAAGTAAACAAAATTTTGTGTGTGGTATTTTGCCTATTCATAGGAGAAAGTACATAAAATACTGTCAGGCTTAAAATTCCTTCCTAAATTAAATTTCTCGTATTGCATAATTTTTTTTTGTGACTTTCAGGATAGGACTTTGCGGATTTGATAATCCGATGCGGGATCCCAAAACGGACGAAGCGAAAAGACACATAAATCAGGGAGTTAAAATAAAAATGGACGAGCAAGGCAATATCCTCATAAAGAGGTTGTGCAAAAGCAATGTCTACATAAAAGCCACAAATCCAGAAGATAACGCGATTGGTTCTGAAATTCTTCGGAACCCCCAAGGTGCTTTAGAACATGAAAAACCGGGAAAGGTATAAGAAGTCACCTACTTTTTAAAAACTACTTTTTAAATAACTTTTACCTGGATTAGTGTTTAGTAACGACCTCGATTCAGATGAGTAATTCCATTTCTAAATCATGCTTTGCTTTTGCCTATTTTCTTCCTAGCAAAGAAGTCTCCAGTTTATCTAATGGAGAGAAAATTTTAGTATTCCATTTGTTTATTTACAGTTGTTTGACATGAATAAGTTCCAAACTAATTTATCCCGGGAAACGAGAAGAGCATATCCAGACAGGCGAAGACTGGAAACACAGTGTCTCAGCGCCATAGTATTCGTTCGTTCAGAAAATGATGTTTTACAATCTCCAGTGTGGGTCCTCATCGTCAATGTTGTTGGATTGGACATGCTCAAGTCAAAACTACCACCAGGTGAGTTTCCCAATTTTGAAAACTGTGTTTACAATTTGTTCTTCAACGTACAATGAAAGTATGTCTTTTCATGTATGTTGAGTGTGTACAAAGTTTATTTTTACCACACTAACCTCAAAATCTCAACTTTGACATGATCTTTTCGGCTATCGCGGTTTAAAGTACGGTTTGGCGGCGCTGGCTGTACTTTTAGGCCGACAGCTCATAAAGTACATGGTAAAAGTGTCAACAATGTTGAGTTTTAATTTTTATAAGTACATGAAGGAGATCATTTGATATTTTTGTGCTTGAAAATAAAATTTCAATGTTTTGAGACTTTAAATTTCTCAAGGTTTCTTTGAATCGACGGTAACAATGAGATATAACTGCGTTGTTTTTTAATGCAAGTCTGGGTATGCAAATTGCTCCGAAAAAGTGCAAGTTTTTACTGTGCCGAGTGATAAAGGAGTTAATATAATCTGGCAACAAGCTATTTTCAGAGCTCTTTTTGAAGAGAAACCAGACCATGTGATTTACATGAAAAAAGGGAGTTTTATTGACTAAAAAAAAAACCGGGAAATGACCAAGAATTCTAATAGAAAACAGGGAATCGCTTGATTTGACACTTGAAAATTTTACTGTAAAAATACGACAAATAACTGCTTTATTTTTATGAACTAGAAGAGATATTATCATTTGATTAAAAGAATTTTACGTTCCCTCAGTCTGATTTGAAATTTATTTTCATGTTTATACTTTATGAGAGAAAGGATTTTTCTTTTTCCATTGCAAGAAAAACCTTTTGCAAATTCGTTGCTCTATGAGATTTTTTTAGCTGGCTCAAGTTTGATAATCGGATTGATGATAGCCCAAACATACATGAAGAATTATTTTATCAATTCTATCAAAAGAATGTATTTATCACGTTTCATTTGCTTTCTCCTTATTCATCTCACTTGTCACAGGGAATTTTAGAAAATAAACATAGTTTTGATTTTAGGGCAGGGAGTTTCAGTAGATAATATATTTTCACTTGGAACAGAGAATTTTTCATATGGAACGTGAACTTTTTAAAATAATTATAATTTGGATTCAAAAGAGAGGTAATTTGAAAAATCGCTCTCCCAATTTGAAATTCGTCACAATTTGAAAGTCCCCTCTTGTAGATTTTAAATGAAGAAAATTGGACTAATTCCAATAAAAAATTGCATAGTTGTATTTAAAAATTCATTTGTTTGGTTAAACATACACTTTTTCAATTTAAAATTTCAGTGTTAAAATTTTGGTAGACAATTTATCTTTTTTTAAAGATGCAACTCTTCTAGTTGAAGATTCTTTGTTTTAGTTGAAAATTCTTATATTTAGTTCGGAAAAGGTTTATTAAACTAAAAATGTTACTGTCCATTTTCGAATAAAAATAATTACATAAATACATTTTATGTTCGAAATTCAACTATTTTGTTGAAATATTGTATTTTTTGGTAGAAAATTATTCGCTCTACTGGAAAATTAATTTTCTTGTTTGAATATTCACCTTCATGGTTGCAAATTGAAGTGCTCCAGTCAAATATTTATCATTTCATTTGAAAATTCATAATTGAAATACATGAATAATTATGTTCTTTTAATAATATTCTATTTATTACTATTTAAATATTGTTCACAAATACAGTTTTTAATTCTCCAACTTTATAATATTTCTTTATTTTATCAATTCTATTCTTTAAAATATATATCGTTAGAAGTTTTCGACACATTTTTATGACATAATCAATTTTCATAGATGTCTTCATTTTTTACAGGTTTATCATAACGAAGCAAAATAAATCATTGTAAAAATGAATTAATAAATCAATTAAAGGTCATAAAAAGGGAATTCAATTGAAATCTACTATGTATTCCTAGTTCACGATATTGACACATGTCAATGCTACAAATTCAATATTTTTCTACAATTATTGCATGTATTGTATGAGAAGCGTATTCGTATATAGTCATAAAAATAATTATTTCTTCATTTTTTTCTTAGTACCTATTAATTTATTGGATATTTAAAATATCAAAAAATATTGTCCCAAGATAAATATATGTAGAAAAAGTGTTTTAATAATTAAAATAAATC
Organism: Neuroterus valhalla; assembly: GCA_011762715.2. Taxonomy (NCBI): domain Eukaryota; kingdom Metazoa; phylum Arthropoda; class Insecta; order Hymenoptera; family Cynipidae; genus Neuroterus; species Neuroterus valhalla. The sequence goes on from WSXT02085300.1 coordinate 6,380, forward strand.
AAATTTTAATTTTCCCTATACTATAGGATAATTATCGGCCTGAAAGTACAGCCAGCGCCGTCACGCGGCTGCATTTTTCTAAGTCGTTATGGAACACCTTAGCGTCAAAACCGCTTTTTTTTTTAAGAAAATAATGCTTATTCTTCCATCTTGAGAAAACCAAATTTTCTACGCGAAACCTCGTTTTCTGTATTACAGCTAACATTTTTTTGAATATTTTAGATTAGATGAAAAAGATTCTGTTAGTATAATCCTTCATGAATGATAACAGAGAGGTATTTTTTGTAGAACTTTGAAGAACAAACCAACTTTTTTCAAAAAATATTTTCATACCTCATTGTTCGCAAGAAGATTGAAAGAAACTTAAATTTAGAAGGTGGGGGTTAATGAATAAGAAAACGTAATAACTTTTTCAGAATATTTCAAGTTCAGAGTATCTGAAGTATTTAACTGTTGGAATCATCCAATAGAAAAATAGTTGTTAATTGAAATCAATCTCAAAGAATTAGAATAATTCTAATTGTATTGTGCAATCATTGCATTTGAATGAAATTGGAAAATTCTTTTTCTAAGTTCAAATCAAGTTAATTCAACAAATATGTAACAACAAAAAAAAAGAATTAAAAATATTTTGTATCATTTTTAGGAGAAGTGTCTGAATTGAACATATTTTTCATATGATAACATTGATATCTTCATGTATATAAACTCTCGCTCGGGCTTGCAAGATGATTATAAATATTCTAAATCATTAGTATAAATTCTGAATAATAAGCATCGAAGAGCAAAGAGATTAAATTCAAATTAATTTTCTATCGATGTCCGAAATGTGACGTATTTGTTATGTAATGTCTGATATAAATCTCTTCCTCATTTATTTTCAATGATAAACTTGATGAATAATATTTACCAAGTCCTAATTTAACACCATCTGCTGTCAAATTTCCGGATAAAAAATTAGCACTACTTCATATTAAGATTGTATTTTTGAATAACAACTTTTTAAAACTGATCCGCTTCCGTTTCTCTCATTTCTCGTGTGTTATTCTATACTGGAGTTAATAATTATTATAGTAGATAATAATTTAGTATTTTTATTTTACAGTTATGCAGATCCAAAGGCCTGTAGACATTAAAAATCGACCTAGAATTCCAATTCCTGATGAAGATCCCTACAGTGTAGCGGGAGTTTCATCATCCTCAGGACCAAGTGACAGCTTACAAACTAGTAGAGATTCCCGAGAACAAATTTATGTGCAATCTGGTTTTCAACAGCGGCGAACAGAAAAACCTCCCAAACTCCCTCCCAGAGAAAACCTCTATGGCCATGACATACCCAAGGTATAACAAAAAAAAATTCAGTACAAAAGTATTTGCATAAAATAGTTTCCTTTTTTAATTTGACATCTACAATCAATAAACAAAGGAATAAGAAAATTTATTGCAAATTCCTTCTTCTTACAGCCTGACTATGACGACCTTGAGGACGATTACAGAAATTCTGTAAGGCCTCCAGTCATGTCTAATGGGGATAAGAAGAGTAAAAAGGACGATAATAAAAAATACGGTCAGTATTCATAATTATTTTGCAAGAAAACTATTTGAAAAAGGTTAATAACATTTTTGCTCAGGAAGCAAAAAGTTTTACCTTGAAGTATATGCTGAATTATGTTACAACCTGAAGGGTATTTACTAGTTATCCATCAGTTTCGTAATAGTAACCATATAATCTTAATTGGTTTTTTTTTATGTGTGTCTCAATATTACATTTTTTATAAAGTGGGCAAAGTCGAAAAGTAATTCAGAAAAAGATCCAAGAACAATTTCATAACTTATGAACTATCTCCAAATTAATTTTTTCATTCCAATGTTAATTGTCAAACTTCTTACCCTTCGTCTTTGTTTAAAGCTGCACGTTCCAGTAAGTCGTAGAACTCTGAAAATGGAATGTTTTCCAAGAAAGTAACAGCAAACGATTTTAAAAATCAGCAAAATCATCTTGCTTGAGATCATTCTCTTTAAGTACGAAAAATATTGTTTACCTTCCAATATTTCCTTGTACCATTGAATTTTTTCTATATCTAATAAAAACTTGCCTTTGAAGTTCAACCTGTTACCTCATCTTCTAATTCTGGGGAATCAATTTCTATTCTAATTCAGACGAGAAATCTATATTATTTTAAATTCGTCTTTACATTTAAATAACTTACCTATCGAAGGTGACTGTTAATTTGAATAATATTATTATTCTTTGAATCTGTAATTTTGTTGACAGATGATCCTTACTATTGTGGTCTGAGGGCACGAGTGCCAAACTTTGTAAAAATGGCAAAGAATGGTCACAACACCAAGCAAATAGTGCAAACTTCTCCGTATGGACACGTCAGACCACAACCAGCACCAACTTATATTACCACTGGATACGTGCATGCTCATGCTGCCCAAATATACGGACATCATGTCCCACTTCCAGAAAAGTACCAGAAAAAACAATCTATCATGTACCATGCCAGAAGTTTCGAAAGCGGTCTCGGTACGTACGTATGCCTTTCTTTTATTAAATCCAGGATATCAGAAATCACGAGGAACCTATATTTCAATTGAAACATTTTTTAAATTATAATCATAGTAAGAGTGATTGCCAAAAAGTTGACCATTTTGAATCTCAGACATTTGCGACATTTTATTTGTATAACTTGTTTCTTTCTATAAATATACCAACAGAGAAAATATTCTGAAAGTGTGATGCGGGACAAAATAATTTTGCGAACAAGAGAATTTGTTTCCGAAAAATTGATTTTTTAAAATTCAGATTTCTGTCGGTCGTATGTGTGACATATTTCTCATCATCTTCTATAAGTCTTTTTCTCTTACCAATTTTCAATATAAAACTTGATAGTAGAAACTTACCAAGTAATAAGTTAACACAACTTGATTTCACATTTATAAGTAATTAAAAAGCAGCACCATCAAAGCACAATTAGGAAGAGTTTTATCATTTTAAAGGACTCCGTTAAGAAATTATAAGATGAGCAAGATGAGGGTTCAATATTCCAGAGTCAACATTTTTCAGGCTGAAATTTTCAATTCAGTACTTACGAAAATTTCAGTCTGATTGACAAGCAATACATATCAACGTTGTTTCAAATAACAGTAAATATTAATAATATTTTTTCACAATATTGATGTTGTTATAAAATGTCTGGTAACGCTTCATATCAATGCATCATACTATAAAATAAGAGGATATGTTTAAAAGCGATTAGACTTAATTTTATAAAAATCTTTTGATCGTCTTGGGTAGTTTTTTCCAAATAAATTTATTTTTCAGTCACTAGAATATCTTTCACGAAAGCTCGTGGCTATTGCAATTTGACAATAATTTATTATTTATAGTTTCTAAATTACGGAACAAATTCAGAACCTGTCTTAAATGAATAAATAATTTATACTTGGACAAGCAGCGTTTACTAGGACAAGCAGTGAATTAATTTTGTAGCTTCGAAAATTGGTATCAATATAAATTAAGCGCAAGGAAAGAGGAATCCCATTTTAAATAAAAAGCTGTAAATAATAGGATATTTTCGGTACCTTTTAAATACAGTTTGAAAACTGATAAAAGGTTGCATTTCTATTGGATGTAATCCGTTCCGAAAATGTTACTAGTATATTTTTCTCTCTTGTTAATTTAAAATAATCGGACAAACAACCCCTAAAATTTGTTATTTGCAACGTTTTCCTTTTTAATAATGATGAGTCCGACCCTGTTTTATGCATTTTCTTGAATCATATTCTAGAGAGAATATTGCATGAAAACTAAGCCTATCTCATAAGCATTGTAGAACATAAATTAATGAAAAAATTGATGCAGTAAAATTCTTATAATTTTTTCCCTCGATTTCAAGAAGAATAATCACAAGACAGAATCATCAGCCAGAATCGCGGAAGATTTCAGCGACAAATTATATTTTTTTAAGAAGAAATCAGAGGACACGTATTTATTTATTCAAAAAAAAAGGTACAAAGTTCACAAAACGGTGGCTATTTTATAAAAAATATATAAATTCGGTTTCTACAAAGGGCCACGACTGTTTTCTCTCAGGAACAATATAACATGGAAACAAAAGTTGAGATAAAATTTTGTACGTCTAGAAAAGTACTTTAAACAAAAACCTCTTGATCTTTCGTAATTTATCATCGTTCATGAGAAAAATTCAAAAATTTAATTTAGCGAAAAAATGAGCGAAAAATTGCTCAAAATATTGAGGAAGATGAAAAAGGTTTCTTCAAATTTTGAAAACACAAAAAAAAAATTCTTTTGTATGTTTTGTTGTTCCCGAGCAAAATACGAAAATCCTATTTAAAAGAAAAAGAGTGCAGGTCACAAAAACGGTTTAGCCTACATAAAACTTGTATTTGTTCCTTAGCAAAGGCCAATTTCCACAAAAAAATTGCAAAGAAACATAACTGCTCTCTAGTAAAAATCAACGTTTTTATATTTCTGAAAAAATCTCCTCTATTTTAACAATTTAATACGTGCTTTATATTTTCGAACGTATTTCGAAAGATGATGTCAACATTTACAATAATCAGAAGAAAAACTAGAATTAGGTCGAAAACTATAGAAGTTAAAAGAAAAAAATTGTGTGTGGAGCATAAGTGTAGGATTAAGGGGTGAAATAAAAATAATTTTTTTATTTCTATAAATCTCATCCACTCGTTTTTTTTTTATTTAGAAACAAAATTTTCCTCATTTTTTAAAAATTACGAAAAAAATTAGAGGTAGTTTGCAGGTTGAATAAATCGTTCCATCACACAAATGATCTAAATGCTTCATAGAGGTGAATAAAATTATTTTATGAAAAATTCGTAAATATATACACCCGAAATCCGTTCAAAGCTACCTCTCAAGACACAACTAAATTTTCACAGAAAAATGAATTTCATGCTTCAAATATTCAATTTTTTTTTTCCGAATTTATATGAAAGTAAAATAAGAATGTCAAAGGGAAATTGTTTTTCAAGCGCATGTATCACTGTATCTCAAAGACTTTTAGAGGGTTTTATGGCGCTTTTATTTACAAAATGAAGTTTTTAGCCATCGTTTTAATATATAATTATTTTACATCACCTCTATGAAGCATTTATAATCTATTTGAGGTGTAACGATTCAATGAATATTCAGAATCTATAAATTTGTTCTTAACTCTAAAGAAATTAGAAGTTTTTACCAAATAACACAAAATGAGGGCGTGGGATTTATCAGAATGAATTTTTTTTTTTTTTGACTACCTCTAGTTCAGAACCTGCCTGATTCGAAATGGTTGTCACAAACTATAGGACAGGGAGATGGGGGAGATGACAGTCAAAACTAAAAGTGACGGAAATGCTAACCTAAGCCGAGTGGCGGCGCTGGCTGTACTTCTAGGCCACGGTCGTATACACAGGTCCGGGGGCTCTCGTGGTGGGGGATGTTCCCTTATTGAAGCTTCCGGTTCATTCAGAA
>WSXT02085311.1:0-11884 GCA_011762715.2 Neuroterus valhalla
GCCATGCGTTTATGGTCCCCAAAGTTCGAATGTGGTTAGTGCATGAGCATTTCTCCGTTTTTTACTCCTAAAAAAAAGTTTTTTGATTGATTGATTCAATGTGTCCCCTGAGGGTTTAAATTTTCTTCGAACCTTTCCACCATTCCTTAAAACACCCTACCACTACCTTAGTAGTAAGTAAGGGGGACCTACAGCCGAAGCTCTCCCAGAGTGCAAGGCGGGAATTGAACCCACAACCAGCCGGCGTGGGTCCAAAACTCATGCCTCAGCCCCCACGACCAACTGGCCATCCCGAAAAAAAAACCTTCAAATTATTTTGGAATATTTCAAAAGGTAAACTTATTCCAGGATATTTCAAGGTTTCAGAATATTAAACTAATTCAAGATAATCGAGGGATATTTAAGACAAGTCAACTTATTTTAGGATATACGAATGAAGAATGGAGGTTTCGAGTCATTTAGGATTTTTTTTTAATGAATCCATAGTACTTTCGGAACTCCAGGATACTTAAGGGACTTTGGACTATTTCAGTGAAATCACTTTCTATAGACTGTTCCAGGATATCCAAAAGAAAATAGTACCTTGATGGTACTTCAGTACTTTAAGGGTACTTTAGAACCTTAAGGATATTTTGAAGGCTTCAAGAGACTTGCCTGACTTCAGGGTACTTTTTTAGTTTACAATATTCCAGGATATTTCAAGGTTCCAGAGTATTTAACTAATTCAAGATAATTGAGGGATATTTCAGACATTTTCGGATATATCAATGAAGAATGAAGGTTGTGAGTCATTTAGGATTTTCTTAATGAATCCATAGTACTTTCGAAACTCCAGGATACTGAAAGGACTTTGGACTATTTCAGTGAAATCACTTTCTATAGACTATTCCAGGATATCCCAAAGAAAATATAGAACTTCAAAGTACTTCCGGAACTTGGGGATACTTTGAGGAATCCAGGATATTTTCGTAAGTTCGGGCTTCATGATATTTCAGTACATTTAGCTTGTTTCACGAAATTTTCGAAGATTTAGATAAGTTGAAGGGGATTTCAGTACTTAGAGGGTACTTTTGAACCTGAAGGATATTTTGGAAACTTCAGGATTTTTTACTAACTCTAGGGTACTTTGAAGTTTTAGAATATTTTAGTAGTTCCGGATTATTTGAAAGTATTTTAAAAGTTAACATATTTCAGGACCTTTCAAGGTTTTAGAATAGTTATTAGTCAAAGATGATTCAAGGATGTTTCTAAAAACGTAACCTGTTTTCGGATGCCTCAAAGGCTTTAGGAGATTCCAAGTCATTCAAGAAATATTTATTGAATCAATGGTTTTTTGGGGAGTTTGGGATACTGGAGGGCCTTTGGATTACTTGGGTGACACCAGTTTCTATATAGATTGTTTGAGGATATTGCAAAGAAATCATCTAACTTCAGGGTACTCTAGTGACTTCAAGGTGCTCCAGGAACTTTAGGATACTTGAGGATTTCAGGATACTTGAGTGTTTTTAGAGTACTTTGGATGCCTAAGAATATTTTAGTGGCTTCAGAATTCCGGACGATATTTCTTAAGATTCAACTGAATGAAGGGTACTTTGAGGGCTCAAGAATATTTCAGTTACTTCAAATCATATTATTATATTTTATAGAAGACAGTATCTCCAGGATACTGCAGTGACTTGAGAAGATATTCAACTGCTTAGGGTTCACTTATTGAATACAGAGTAATTTAGGAACTTCAAGATACTTTGGGGAATTAGGAATATTTTAATAATGTGAGTTTCTTCAGATTGCATCAGGATATTCTACAGGAATCATCTTGCTTTATGGCACTCTTGTGCCTTCAGAGTATTTCAGGAACTTTAGAGTACCTAAGAAATTGAAGATTACTTTTAGGACCCTATGCTACTCAAGTGACTCCAGGGTACTTGGTAGGCTAGAGAATTTTCATGTAGCTCCACGTGATTGCAAGACATTTTAGATGAGTTACTAAACGATAATGGAATGAAGGCAGGATACTTCTGGAACTTTAGGATACTCTGGAAGCTTTAGGGGTTTTAAGTAAATCCAGAGTCTCTGGATTATATCAAGATACTCCAATGGAATTATCTCCCTTCAGAGTACTCTAGGGACTTCAGTTTACTTCAGGAACTCTATTGTACTTCAGAGATTCCAGGATACTTTCAGGATTCTTGGATCCTCGAGTGCCCTTAGAGTACTTTAAAGGCCTAAGAAGATAACAGTAGCCAAAATTCTTTTCAGGAATTTTTCAAGAGTTATCCTAATGCAGGATAATTCAGTGACTGAAGGGAATTTCGTATGACTCTAGGTTGATTTGAATAAATCTGAGCACTCCAGGAAATCCATAATATTCTGAAGACACCAGGCTATTTCGGAGACTTAGGTGTCTTTAGATTATTTCAAGATGTTCCAATGGAATCATCTTTCTTCATGGTACTCTCGTGACTTCAGTGTACTTCAGCAACTTCGAATTACTTAAGGGATTCCAGAATCCTCTAAAGACTCCATGATACTCGGGTGCTTCCAGGGTACTTGGTAGACTCAAGAATATTAAAGTAGCTTAATATAATAGAAAGATGATTAAAATGAGTTACTACAGGTAATTTAATGGATGCAGAATTCTTTTCGAACTTGAGGATACTCTGGAGGCTTTAAAAGTTTTCAGTAAATCCAGAGTCTCTGGATTATATCAGGATATTCCACTGGAATCATCTTACTTCAGGGTACTCTGGAGACTTTATTGTACTTCAGGAACTCTTTTGTTCTTCAGGGATTACAGGATACTTTGAGGACTCTGGGATCCTTGGGTGACCTCAGGGTACTTCAAAAGCCTGAGGATATTTCAACAGCCTAAAACTACTTGAGGATATGTCAAAAGAGTAATTAGTAATTTTTTCAGGATCATTCAGTGACTCAAGAGAATATTTAATTACTCTAGATCGATCTGATTAGACCTGATTGCTCTAGGAACTTCAAGATATTCTAAATACTACAGGGTATTTAAGTGACTTTGGTGTCTTTAGAGTATTCCAGGATGTTCCAATGGAGTCATCTTGCTTCTTTGTACTCTAATGACTTAAGTGTACTTTAGGGCTTCCATGATACTTTGAGGATTCTTTGATCCTTGAGTTACCTCAGGGTACTTTAAAGGTCTAAGATACTTCAATGGCCTAAAATTACATTTATATTTATGTCAAAAGATTATTCAATAATTATTTCAAGTTAATTCAGTGACCAAAGGAAATATCTTATTACTCCAGATCGATCTGATTAGGCCTGATTACTTTAGGAACTTCAAGATATACTAAAGACTCCAGGCTTTTTCAGTGACTTTGGTGTCTTTAGAGCAATTCAGGATGTTCTAATGGAATCATCTTGCTTCTTTGTACTCTAATGACTTAAGTGTACTTTAGGGCTTCCAGGATACTTTGAGGATTCTTGGATCCTTGAGTGACATCAGGGTACTTTCAGGGTCGAAGAATATTTCAATGGCCTGAAATTACTTGAGGTTATGACAAAAGAATAATCAATAGTTATTTCAAGATAATTCAGTGACCTGAGGGAATATCTTATTACTCCAGATCGATCTGATTAGGCCTGATTACTTTAGGAACTTCAAGATATACTAAAGACTCCAGGCTTTTTCAGTGACTTTGGTGTCTTTAGAGCAATTCAGGATGTTCTAATGGAATCATCTTGCTTCTTTGTACTCTAATGACTTAAGTGTACTTTAGGGCTTCCAGGATACTTTGAGGATTCTTGGATCCTTGAGTGACATCAGGGTACTTTCAGGGTCGAAGAATATTTCAATGGCCTGAAATTACTTGAGGTTATGACAAAAGAATAATCAATAGTTATTTCAAGATAATTCAGTGACCTGAGGGAATATCTTATTACTCCAGATCGATCTGATTAGACCTGGTTACTTCAGGAACTTCAAGATATTCTAAAGAGTCCAGGGTATTTCAGTGTTTTTCTAGAAACATCCAGCTACTTAAGCGACCTAAGAAAATTTCAGTGACTGTCGTAACTCCAAATTTCCACTTGTATTAGGTTTGTATTGAGACCTGTATTTGTTTAAGATTATAAATTAACAAAATGTTGTTAATCTTCTTCCGAATGGAATGAATTGTACAATTTAGTTAATAAATGGGATTTGTCCGACCGTTAATTTGTGAGCTGTTGCAACGTCAAGGAAAAGAAAAGGAAAATAAGAAGTAAAGGTTACGAACTCAGTTCAATGCGCCAAAAGTTCGGATCGGAACCCCGTCACCTTGATCTGATCTTTCGGTAAAAGATAACGCCGGGTTCACCGCGTAAATATCGCAGAGAGAATTCCAAAAGTTTCACAGCACGTAATGGAGTATATCCTTCTCCAGTTCCTTCTCCATTAACGTTATTCGTTATAGCTTGGAAGAAGTAAGAGAGGTGGATAAGCTGGCAGAGGTACTGAATCTACTTATCGCAATGGATACTTCACTTCACAATCTTCCTACTTGCAAGGAATTTTCAGATGCATAAAAAGGCTAAGTTCTTCTCTGATATCATTTCGCATAATTTCGCATAAATTTTGTATACCTACAGGCGTGTTTCAAGATGCATGAAGATCTTCTGAATGACATGATACCACCGAAGGAGAAAAAAATTTGACAAAAGTAAGAATTAGTAGTTTGATCTTCTTTTGATAGAGAATTCGCAAATGTCATGATTTTGGAACAAAATGTGTGTAGAAACCATGCTCGTTAAAAGTTAAACTTCAGCAAGGGCAAGACGATGCAACTTCATTTTCCGAAATGATGTACACTGATGTCGAAATTCACCGCACTTACGTGCTGGCTAAACGTGCTGCTACGCAAAACACACGCTATCCTACTGTGTAGTGCGTGTAAGTGACAGGAGTGTCAAGTTTCAGTGCACATGTGCGTTACTATCTACTGTTCAGTGTCAACGTTTTTCCTGCAAAATGATGTTTTTAGTTTGGGAATTTTTCTTTCCTAGGTAAAAATTTAAAGTTTTTAGGTTGAAAATGCAATTGCTCGTATAAAATTTGACCTTTTTTGGGAAATTTCTATTGTTTTACATTTCAAATTAAAATCTTCTTGCGCTGAAATATCAATATTCACATGTTTCGTTGAGGATTCATCTTTTTGGTTGAAAATGATTATTTTTTAAAAAGGAATTGAATTTGTGAATTGATGCTATGACCATTTATTTTCAGTTTATAATAAAAACACAAGAATATTATTCTTAAAAAATCCTTTATTTCGTCGGAAATTCTTCTTTTTTGTGAAAAGTGGATTTTCTTCGTACAGTTCATTCTCTTTTAGCTCTAAATGCAACTGATTGAATAATAATTAATCAATTTCGGTTTTAGATTCAGGGTTCACTTTGGAATTTTTTCTATTGCGATGAAACCAAACTGTTTTTGGATAAGAAGGAAACTTTTTGATTAAAATTTTAACGCTTACATGTTTCGTTAAGAATTTTTAATTTTTGGGTAAGCTATGTGCTGGTATTTTAGGCTTCGAAATTCAGCAACCGAATAACAAAATCAAACTTCCAATTTTGAAATTGGAAAATTTTGAAATTCAATAATTCTGATGGAAAAAAATGTGTTTTGTTGAAAATTTGACTTTTTTGGTAGATGATTATTCTTCTTGATAGAAAATTCATTATCCTGGTTAAATACTAAACCGTCGAGGTAAAAATATATATTCTGTAATAGGCTGCAGTAGAAATGTTTTGTAAATTGAATAAATTAGAGCGTTCTATAGGTTCATTGCCTTGTTTCATAGAAAACCCATCTCAGATAAATTGGGTCTTACCACAAAATTGAAAGGAACTTTTCGATGTTTGTTGCCATAAATCATGATACAATTTGGAATTATTGAAAATTAACAAGAATATTAAACAATTTCTGATAATGGAATGGAAGCATTAAATTACTCTCGGATCTCGACTACTGTGTTTATATGATTCTGAATTCTCTTCTGTTAAAGCTTCCCGGCTTTAACGAATAAATTCTCATTGCATGTCTCACACTGCGCACTCGATTATAATTTGTCCGAAATTCGAACTTTCCTACATTACCATCAACAAGAATGCATCGAATGTATATTGTACAACTTTGGCTCAAACGAATACATTCTCATTGACTATCTCGTGCTGTGCACTCGATTATAATTTGTCCGAAATACGAACTTTCTTATATCATCATTAACACTGATACATTGAATGTATATTATATAACTTCGGCTTTAACGAATAAATTTTCATCGCGTATCTCGTGCTAGGCACTCGCTTCAAATTTTTCCGATGTGTCAACTTTCCTATATCATCATTAACACTAATACATTGAATGTATATTATATAACTTCGGCTTCAACGAATGAATTCTCATCGCGTATCTCGTGCTGCGCACTCGCTTAAAATTTTTCCGATATGCGGAATTTCCTTTTCATGCAATATTAAGCATTCGTTGAATAATTATATTTAAACAAATAACACCTAATAAGTGAAACCAAAGACTCGCAAAGGGAAGGTATAAATAAGATATTTAGGGTCCTTCCTCTTAAAAAAAAAAAAACAAAAAAAACTTTTTGAAATGACGACTTTATGCATTTGTTGATAGAAAATCTTCAAATGAACAACAAATAATCTGTGTTTTTCCCAAATCGTATCGAAATTCCCTCCGGGGTCATCCATAAAAGATGTCTAGTGCTAGGCGGGGGAAGGGGGGGGGGGTCAGAAAAATCGGACGAATCGTGAACAAGGAGGAGGAGGAGGGACTTCCGAGATTTTTTCAAATAATAAATATTTGATCAATCCATGCTCAAAAAAATTTATATAGATATTTTTACTGAAAATCCAACATTCGCTGATTGATTTGTTTAGAAGGATTGTAAACAATTTCAGAAATGTCTGATACTGCTAGACATCATTAAAGACAAGTTTCCTCACTGAAATTGTTTATTTTCGCATAGATTGGGTAAATTCCCAAAAATTACATCTTTGGAACTTTTCTTTATATTTTTTTCCTATTTTTCATTGTGAAATGGAAAAAATCAAAAATTTTTCAGAAAAATATGCCTCTGTAACTTTGTTGAAAATTTCATGAGCTTCGATAAAAAAAAAGAAAATCAAAAGCGCTTGAAAAGCTTGGGCTAAAACTCAGTTTGTCTTTACTGTGCGTTAGGTCATACGTAAAACATTTTTTGTAATATGAGTATGCTTTCCTCGCTTTTTCGTGCGTGTTTCGACGCAGCTTTTTAAGGAAAATATAAGAAACGAAGAAGAGAATAAGAGAAGAGGAAAAGAAAAAAGAGGTGAAGGGACAAAGAGAAGAAGAGGTGTAAGAGAAGAGGAGAAGAGGGATTGAGAGAAAAAGAGAGGTAAGAGAAGGAGAGAAGAACAAGTGAAAAGAAAAAGATAGTCAAGAGGAAAAGAGAATAAAAGAAGAAGAGAAGAAGAGGAAAAGAGGAGAGGAGCGGAAAAGGTGATAAGAAGGTTGAGAGGAAGAGGAGCGAAGAAGGTTGAGATTAGAGTAAAAAAGGAAAAGAGGAGGGGAAGAAAAAAAAGAGAGTTCAGCGAAGAAGAAAGAGAGAAGAGAAAAGGAGAGTTAAGGGAAGGAGAGAATGAGAGAAGAAGAGGAGAGAGAGAGAGTTATTGGAATAAAAGAAGAAGAGAGCTGAGGGAAGAAGAAAAGGAGAGGGGAAGAGCGTTGAGGGAAGGAGATAGGAACAGAAGGTGAAAGTAACTAAAAGGAGAGAAAAAAAGAAGAGTCTTGAGAGAATGAGAAAATAAGTGAATAATAGAGTTGAGAGAAGAATAGAGGAATAGGAGAAAGGAGTTTAGATGAGAAGAGAAGAAGAGTTGTTAGAGAAGGAGATAAGGAAAGAAGAAGAGAGTAAGGATAAGAAGAAAAGACAAGAGTTAAGAGAAAAAGGGTAGACAGTTTATACCAATAGGTATTATCAACTTCTCAAATAACCCATTAGAAAATAGTTACTAGCAGTCTGTCTCACATTAGTTAATAATATTTATAGTGCAAGAATACTTCTATGTAAAATTGGAATTGGTGAATTGCATTGCATATAAAAAAAAATGTTTTAGATTAGGAATATCTGTATCTGATCCGCTAATCAGAGAAAATAAGGATTGAAAAGAAACTTGAATAAAAATATCTTGTGAGAAGGATTGTTCATAACAATAGTTATTGCTAGCTTCTCATTAATTTTTGTGGATTAAAGTTATTCCTATATTAATATAAAGTAGTTTTAGTACACAATCAGCTTTTTGTTTCCCGTAAGAGGAACTTGTTATCAATTTTTTATCAAATTTGTTTATAACTATAAAATATAATTCGATAAATTTATTGTATTCGTTGGCACTTTAAACATTGATTTTTTATGGACTAATTTTAATTAAAAAATTTTGGATCAATCCAGAATTCAAGCCTCAAGAAATTTTCCAACAATAAGGGTGCATTCCCTGCAGCTTTATGAGTTTCGAAAGGAATTCGAAACTTCTTATCCGAAAGCATTTTGGATGATACTTTTAGTTTCAGAAATTTCATTCAAGATACAATTCCAAAAGTAATTTCATGAATTATTTGAAGGGAATAAGGATTCTGTGATGTTTTTGAAAGATTCGTAGGATTCCGTGAGCTTCCAGAAGATCGCGAGGGTCTTAAGGAAATTTAATCTCCTCTCAACTCTTTTATTTTTTTAACTCACTTCTTTTATATTCATAATGCGTCCCGTAAGGGTTCACTTCACTTCCTTTCCGTCACATACGGAGATTTGCAACAATTTTCTTTTTTTCTCTTAGCCTATCTTACTTACATACATATATACACATCAAATTCTCATAATAACGCAACGGGACGCGACGAGGTTCCTTTTCCTCTCTTTATTTACTACTTTCCAAACCTCTTCTTCTGTTCTAGCCTTCCCTGCCTCTTCTTCAAACCTCCTGTTTTCCTCCTCTCTTTTTTTATCACACATCTCAGTATATTTCCTCTTTTTACATTCTCACTCTGAATGAGAAGGTATTGGTTTTTCGAGAAAATTGACTTTTGCGGATTTAATGAAATCTCCACGTTTCGAGACCCCCTGAGTCAGAAAAAATGGGTTTTACGAAGGTGTCTGTCTGTCTGTCTGTAGTCTGTAACCTGTGTACTCGGTAACATTCGAAAGAATTATCGGATTGAATTGCCCTTTGGCACACATCTTGAGGGACCGCAAAGACAGGATGAGTTCGTTAACCAGCTATTTTGGATGAAAAATCGAAGGGGGGGGGGGGGGAGAGCCTTTTTAACCTTTTTTTGGAATTTTTTTTTCTAGACCGAAAAATGAAAAGTACGGTTTCTTGTAGAAGGTGAAAAATGAAACAATTTATCCTCATGACTTTTTTCGATAAAAGCAAAATTGTCAGAGTTAGGGCATTTTCAAAATCCAAAAATATAAAAGAAAATGAGAATTTCTAGCCAAATAATGCAAGATGAAAAAAAAAGTCAGAAAGCAAGAATGTTTCTTCTTGGGAGCCCTACAAGATTGTGAATGCGACTTTATGAATTTTCTCAAAAAATCGAAAATTCCATTTTTTATCGCACAAAAAATGATGAAAACTAATCTATGAACTCGACAACTTTCGAAAAAATGATTATATTGGATTGTGCTTTGGCACAATCTTTTAAGGCCGCGAAAGAAAGGACGAGTTCGTTAAACAGACATTTTTGACCAATGGTTCTGGTTTTATCCATCAAAATCACTTTTCGAAAAATCAGAAATGCATGTTTCCACTCAAGCTATGCAAGGTGCGAAAAAATGTTAGGATAAGAAATTATTTATTTTAAAAAGATCTATAAATTTTACATGCACCATTTTTTCATCAGATGCATGGTTTTTGTTGAAATCGAGAAAAATGTTACCAAAAATGAAAAGTTCCATTTTTGAGCGAAACTATGCGAGATATGAAAAAAATGGAAGAAACAAAAATTGCTTACTTCAAAAAGTCTACAAATTCATTGTTGATTTTTTCTCGGAAGAACGAATAGTTTTCGTTTTCATCGTGATAACACATTTACAAAAATAAAAAATTCCATCTTCCAGCGAAACAATAAGAGACATGGAGACATAATCTATGGAAAAATTATTCCTCTAAAAAAGTTTCACAAGTTTTACATGAAAATTTTCCCAATACGGCGTATATATATATATTTTTTTATTCGTGACAACGCTTCTTAAACAAAGGAAACTTCAATTTGCTAGCCAAACTTTGCGAAATGTAAAAATCAGTGGCGAGTATTGTAATGAGAATGTGTTCCTTAAGGCCAGTAGAGCCTTTAGTAACCTTAATATAAAAAAAAATTTATCAAAAATGAAAAAATAAATCTTCATAGAAGTGGAGGTTTTCAACAGTTTTGCAATATTTGTAATTCTGTGTATGCATTTCACTGTAAACTGAATTAAGCCCGTATGAAGCCGAGCGCGAAGCGCGAGGTGTTAAAAAAACCGAGCGCGTAGCGCGAGGTAAATAAATCATCGAGCGCGAAGCGCGAGATCCGAATGACGCGCGCCCTAGGCGCGCTTGAACTTGCGAGCCGCGTGCGCAGCGTGCTATGAGAATGTGCGCGCGCAGCGGGCAGATTTTTTCTTCTATATTCATCTCCACTACTTTTTACTTTCCTCCAACTCCTTAGTTTCTTTCTCACTTCCTTCTTTTTCTCTTTACATTCCTCATCCCACCCATTCCCATTCTCTCCCTCACATAGTCTTTCTTACTTGTTTCCTTTACCACTCTTTTTATTTCTCTTATCATTCTTTCCATCTCTTCATTAACATTTCCTTCTCTTATTTTTGTATCCTATAGCTTCTCTTTTTATTGCTCTCTTTCTGGTATCGACCAATACCCTCTTCCAGTTCTTTTTCCTTTACTTCCTTTTTACCCGCATCTTGGATACTCTTATTCTCTTCTAACGTCAGAATCAATGGAAAGTGATCAGAATCTATCAATCTCCTACCTCTAGTTTCTTGACCTTCTCTGTTACCTCATCACCTACTATCACATAGTCAATGACCGTTCCCCTTTCACTCCCCTTACGTGATTATTCATCTTCCTCATCCGCCTCTATATTTCCGTTTATGATAAACCATCTCATTTCCCCTAAGCTCTTTAACAATTTCTTTCCTTCTCCATCAAGTACCTTGTCTTTCGATTTTCTTCTTCGCTCTTCTCCCCATTCCCTTCCTGCTTTCTCTCCTGTTTACGCACATAAATCTTCTCCTATTACAAGCCTTATCCTCTCTCCATTTCATTCCATCAGCTCTGTTATCTCCTTAGATTTCTCCTGCATATCTCCGTTCACATACAGTCCCACTATCATCTATTTTTCTCCTCCCATCTTTAGCTCTTCTACCAAAAATCCATCAATTTCCTGCTTCATTACTCTCCTATCCTTCCCTGCTAGATGTTCCTTCTTCATTCCCATCACCATCCCTCCCATTGCTCTGCCTTTCCTTTTCCTGCTCTTTGCATTTTGAATCTACCTACTGTATCCTTTTGGTAACCTTCTCCTTATTCTTTCCTATCCTTTTTTCATCTAGCCACGTTTCTACCATTACAACCACCTGCCGCTGTTCCAATTTTGTCATAAATTCTCCATTTTTTTCTCCAATCCTACTACATTCCAGTAACACATTTTCCATTCACCTCTCTCTTCATTCCCTTTTTCTTTTTGCTTCCTACTATTTCTTATTACGCCCCCCCCCCCCCCCCCCCCCCCCTCCTCCTCTCCCCCCCCCCCCCCCCCTCCTCTCCCCCTCCTTCTCCCCCCCCCCCCTTTCCCCCCTTTTATTTTCCCTTC